>JAHIAM010008886.1:0-25320 GCA_021605205.1 Aegilops longissima
ATGGTAATGGGATTCTGAGTCCTCGTGCTCCATTACTACAACACCTTTGCGGTAAGGTTTCGATGATCATGATCGAGGCGATGTTTCTTGTGTTGGAGTTCTTCTTCCTTCTTGATCGGGGATAGGTCGGTCGGCCTGGGCTAGCGGTGGATGTCGTTTGAGTTTTTTATGTTTCATCCGTGTCGGATGTTGATCTTTATTGATGTTGATGTATTCTTGTGGCATTTGTGCCTTATGTATATCCCCATCTATTATGTAATGTTGATGTAATGATATCCACCTTGCAAAAGCGTTTCAATATCGGGTCTATCCTTGGTGGGACCGTGAGTTCCTTTGGATAGGGCATATTGGTGAAAGTTGGTATCGACCCGACCCAAAAGGCCCCCTTGATTGATCGTGTAGTTTGGCCGGTTGAGTCTAGAATAAAACTTTTGGTCTAGTTATATCGGAGTAGAATTCTTTTACTCCTCGCCCTTCCTTTCGGTGAGGAATCTTGGCGTGGTGTTTTGAATTACTTCTTCCCTTCAAATTTTTTTAGGTTCCAGTTGGTTTTCGATCGTTGTTCCTCGCTCTTTCATCCGGTGCATTTCTCGTCAGGGATTCAACCCTCTTTGTTTTGCAATTCAATCCTCGGTTGTCCTTGTTTTCCCACCGCCCTCCTTCTTCCTCCGGAACGGATCCGTGTAGTATCCTTCCACTCGTCGAAGTCTTTTTTCTTTCCTCAATGATTTCAACGGTGTTTCCTCTTAATATTATCGTTTCCCCTTCAAGTTGCCTTTGTTTTCCGCCCTCCACCCTTTTCTTCCCGGGTTGCCTCTCTCCCGACCATCTATTTCATTTGGTGGAGTCTCTTGGTCTTTTCAATTTTTCAACGGTAAATTCTCGTCTTGTTAGTCATTCTTCATCCCTTTCTTTTCGGTGAACTCAATTCAAGTTTTGGGTTATAATATTCTTTTCCTTGAATGTTCTCTTGCTCGTTGCCTCTCTGATTATCCTTCCAGTGTTCAAGACATCTCGGAAGATTAAACGTGTTCCAATTAATTGAGGTTGTCACCTCATTCAAATATTTCAATTCTTGGTGCATCATCTACCTCTTCAACAATCCTTTCCAGCGGTGTTTTCTTTAGTGGGCCCTAACCCCGGTCTTTCCCAGGATCTTACGACTCTCTAATTTCCCGGAGTATTCCCAATTCTTTTCAAGTGTGGCGTAGAATGGATTCCATCGTCACATGCCTTTTCCGAATTTAATCATTTCATTGTTGGCTCAACCTCTTGTTTTCATTTCCGGAGTATCTCTAATTTTGGTGGGTTTTCGTCGTCCTTGAAGACCAGTAGAGTTTCTCTTAAATTTGTCCGTTCTCCGAAGATTTGTGGTGCTAGCTTCGATGTTATTCTATCAAATTGTTTTTTTGCCATGATAAGCTCCTATAACATGTTGTTTGATAGCTCTAAACATTGCCTTTGACGTTATTTCTGATAAGTCAAAAGCTTTATTATTTGCAATCTTGCCATGTGTGTTTGGCATGTTCTAGTGATTTGGAGATAGCTCAGTGTTCATGTTTTGTCATGCTTTACCTGTACATCATGCCCATGCCTTTTGTTATTACGTTGAGATGCTGTAGCATAGTGTTTTGATGCTTGCAATATGCCTAGTTCTGTTTTTGACAGATTGTTGTTATACCTTGTATAGAGTGTATGTGTTGAAGTTGCTCCGTTTTGAGTGTGCTCTATAAACTTGCTTGATTTTGCATGTAGTTTCATATTATCATGTTGCATCCTTGTTTTGATATGTTTTCTTGATGTTTGTGTGCATTTTGCATCAATGCCATGTTTATCTTGTTTTGCTCATATCTTCTAGGCGTAGCTCGAATCTAATGAACTTTATATGTAACTTGACTAAAATTTCGTGTAGATCATCTTGGTTGCATTTTAAATTGCTTGTTTATATTTCTTAGAACATAAAGTTATTCAGATCTGGACCAATTTCAGAATATTTGCATATGAGGACTTACGGATTGTTATATGTTGTTTCGACCTCATTTAAACTTGCTTTGATGTCAGTTTGCTCTTGTTTGCATCATCTCTTTACTGTGAGTAACTTCATGTAGTCTTGTCATGCATCATGCTAGGTTGTGCATCATATCCTGTTCATGTGTGGTGTGTTTACTATGTTGTGTGCTTCTTCTTGTTAGTTCTTGTTTCATTGCGATCGTGAGGATTAGATGCGTCTACGCTTGGTTAAAGCTTCATCCGTTCATCTTCTTCATGGACTCGTTCTTCTTTCTTGCGGGATTTAGGGCCAGGGCCTTTACGCTACCCTGGATCTCACTACTACTCATTTGCTATGCTAGTTGCTTCGTTCACTCGCTATATTTGCGCTACCTATTACACGATTATCAAGCCATCCCAAATTGCCATATCGACCTCTAGCCTTTGCACCCTTCCTAATAAACCGTTGTTTGGCTATCAACCTACCGCTTTACTCAGCCCCTCTTATAAGCGTTGTTGATTTAGCGGTGAAGATGAAGAGTGTTCCTTGTTGGAACATGGAGATGTTATTCCTTATTGGAACATGTTTACTTATTGAGATATCACAATATATCTTATTTAATTAATGCATCTATATACTTAGTAAAGGGGTGGAAGGCTCGGCCTTATTCACCAGTGTTTTGTTCCTCTTGCCGCCCCTAGTTTCCGTCATATCGGTATTATGTTCCCGGATTTTGTGTGTCTCTTGCGCAGTCAAGATGATTTATGGGACCCCCTTGACAGTTCTCTTTGAATAAGACTTTTCGGCAAGGGCCCAACATTGGTTTTACCATTTGCCTCACCACCACCTACTTTTCCCTTTGAATTCGCTCTCTAGAGGTCATCTTTATTAGCCCCCAGGCCAATGCTTATCTAAGTGTTGGCGAACGAAACCGCTCTTGCAGGGAAATTTTGGGGAAACTTCGAGGCCTGGTTTTACTCGTGCTTTGTCTCATCTGGTGTTGCCACGAGAGCGAGATATGTGCATTTCCTATCGGGATTATGCGGTAGCATCGAGGCGGTCTTGCTAGTCTTGTTTTATTCTGTCGAAAATGTCTTTTAGCGAGTTCGAAGGACTGATCGGGTCTTCCGGGGAGAAGAATATCCTTAGATTGATAAGCGAGGCTTATCATGGGCTAAGTTAGGACACCCTGCGAATATAAACTTTTCGAGAGCCGTGCCGCTTGATTATGTGGCGGATAGAATTTGTTAATATCCGGTTGTAGTAAACTTGAAACAAACTCTTCTAAAATACACCAACCGGTTATTATGGCAAATGAGAGTGTCTCTTTTCGGGGTTGATCGAGAGGAGAACCACGGTTTAGAGTTATGTCTCAGCGTAAGTAGGAGTTAAGGATCACTTCTTGATCATTACTAGTTGACGACCGTTCCTTTGTTTCTCTTCTCGCTCTCATTTGCGTATGTATAGCCACCATATGCTAGTACGCTCTTGCACCCTTCTCTACTTTACCCTTCCTTTCCCATTAAGCTTTGCTAGTCTTGATACCCATGGTAATGGGATTGCTGAATCCTCGTGGCTCACAGATTACTAACACACCGATTCTTGAGGTACGAGTTATGCGATGATCATGATCACGAGAAGCGATGTTTACTTGTGTTGGAGTTCAATATAACTTCCATTCCGGAGGATAGGTTCGAATTCGGCGGCCTGGGCTAGAGGTGGATGTCGTTTGAGTTTCTGTTTATGTTTCATCCGTAGTGGGATGTTGATCTTATTATATGATGTTGATGTATTCTTGTGGCATTTGTGCCTTATGTATGTATATCCATCTATTATGTAATGTTGATGTAATGATATCCACCTTGCAAAAGCGTTTCAATATCTTGGTCTATCCTTGGTGGGACCGTCGAGTTCCTTTGGATAGGGTGCATATTAGGCGTGACAAGTTAGTGTCGAGCCTCGGCAAACCCTAAGGCCCCCTTGATTGATCGTGTAGTTTGGCGAGGATTGAGTCTAGAATAAAACTTTTGAGTCTAGTTATATCGGAGTAGGAATTCTTTTTACTCCTCGCGCCGTGCGTATATCTGGTGAGGAATCTTGGCGTAGGTGTTTTGGATTACTCCTCTTCCCCTTCAAATTTTTTTTAGGTTCACATGATTGGTTTTCCGATCGTTGTTCCTCAGCTCTTTGCATCGGTTGCATTTCTCGTCATGGCGATTCAACCCTCTTTGTTTTGCAAGTTCAATCCTCGGTTGTCCTTGTTTTTCCACCGCCCTCCCTTCTTCCTCTCGGAACCGGAGTCCGTGTCGAGTATCCTTCCCTGCGTGCGAAGTCTTTGCTTGCTTTCCTCAATGATTTCAACGGTGTTTCCTCTTGAACTCATTCGTCGGTTTCCCCTTCCAAGTTGCCTTTGTTTTTCCGCCCTCCACCCTTTTCTTCTCGGAGGTTGCCTCTCTCCGACCATCTATTTCATTAGTGGAGTCTCTTAGATCTTTTCGTCAATTGTTTCACTTGATGAAATTCTCGTCTTGTTAAATCATTCTTCATCCCTTTCTTTTCGGTGAACTCAATTCAAGTTTTTCGGGTTAATAATATTCTTTTCCTTGAAGTGTTCTCTTAAGCTCGTTAGCCTCTCGCCGATTATCCTTCCGAGTGTTCAAGACATCTCGGAAGATAAATAATGTTCCAATTAATTGAGGTTGTCACCTCATTCAAATATTTCAGTTCTTCGATTGCATCATCTACCTCTTCAACAATCCTTTCCAGCGGTGTTTTCTCTTTAGTGGGCCCTAACCCACGAGGTCTTTCCCGAGGATCTTACTGACTCTCTTAATTTCCCGGAGCTATTCCCAATTCTTTTCAAGTGTGGCGTAGAATGGATTCCATCGATCACATACCTTTTTAAGATGGATTCGAATCATTTCATTGTTGGCTCAACCTCTTACGTTTTCATTCTCCCGGAGTATCTCGATAATTTTGGTGGTGTTTTCTGTCGTCCTTGAAGACCGAAGTAGAGTTTCTCTTAAATATTGTCCGTTCTCCCGAAGATTTGTGGTGCTAGCTCGATGTTATTCTATCAAATTGTTTCGAGTCATGCAAATTCTTTTCATCCATCCGGAGTATTTTAGGAGTTACTTTCCGTCTCAATCATTCGGAGGCCATCTTTTCGGAAGATATCTTAGTTCCAAGTTTTCAGATTCATTCCCCAATTATTCTATATCCGTGCCCTTACGTTCGTCTCAATATTCTTCCGATTAACCGTTCAAGCATTCTTCTATCGAGTTCGCGATCTCTTTGTTCTCTTGCATTTTAATTCCCTCAATTACCTTGTGCTTTTCTAATTCTTCGGTGATTCAGTCTTTTTCATCGGTCATATTCAATTCTTACGGTGGTTAGTTCAGAATTCTTTTCCTTGATTATCATTTTAATTCATTAGTTCTTTCCAATCCTACGGTGGTTCATGAAGACCTTCTCAAGCTTGCGATATGTCACTTCTCAATCCTTTTCAAGAAGAATAAGTAGTATGCAAAAATCCATTACTTGTCATCAATTTAATTTGATGAAGGATAAGCATAACATAATTCTTATTCTCATTTAAATGGTGAGTTGATTAATTCTTTCTTTGGAGATTGTTAAGTGATGAGTGATTTTCTCGGATCTAAGTCGTTAAATCTTTTCTTTTCAGGAGTTCAAATTTCTCGGCCATTTAAATGGAACCTCCATCTAAATCATCGCCAATGCTCATCTTATTCTTTCATCCTTCAATTTATCTCATCATCCTTTTGTTGCGGAGTTCTTCATGGTGGTTCTTCATGATTTAATTCATTCGTCAAAGGTTTATCAAGATTTCATTGGTGGAGCTCAAGTATCTTTTCTTCAGCGTCTTGAGGCAAATAATTCTTCATTTTCTCAGGAAGTGAAGTTTTGCATTCTTCGTTCTTCTCAGCTATCAATCATTTTTACGTTTGTGGCGGTTATCACCTCATTAATTTTGAGAGGTTATTCATAAGTCCACAACAAGCTTATCTTCTTCATTGTTGATTTTCTCAACAACTCCATCAATCCTTCCTTCTAAGTTCTTTTCATTTCAAATTCTTTCAATTCTTAGGAGCAATGCATTGTTCATCTCGTCAAGTGTCATTCTATACATGTGAAGCTCATATTCTATTCTTTCCTTGTTCATTGCCGTGCTACCTAAATCCTTTCGGTCTTATCCGTTTCTTTTCTCATTCTAAGCCACTCGGTTAGAGCAGGTTGCTCGATCATCTATCTTGTTTCCATGAGAATTTGATTCTCGTCATTCTCGTCGTTCCTCTCTTCTTCCAGAGTGCTCTTGATTCCTTGCTTCTTCTCTTGAGTTCTTGTTTCACCTCATCCCTTTTTCCCTTCCGTCTCGGTCCTAAGATCTGGGCAGAGATCTCTTGATAGTGGAAGAGTGTTATAGCGCCTTGATTCGATCTCGTCGGTGTTCTTTGATTGATTAGTCGTCGTTCCCATGTCATTGGATTGTGTACTCACTTTGCCATGTCATCATCTGCATTTCATATCATGTCATCATGTGCATTTCATTTTGCATACGTGTTAAGTCTCATGCATCAAGCATTTTTCCCGTTGTCGTTTTGCAATCCGGCACTCCCTATGTCTCCGGCGCCCTCTTTTACCTCTTTTAGGTATGCGGGTGTTAAGCGGTCTCGGAATGGACGAGGTTTGTCAAAGCGGCCTTAGTATAGCTTTTGTAGACCGCTGTCAAGTTCGTGCCATTTGGAGGTCGTTTGATACTCCAGCAGTTAGCAGGGTAACATAAAGCCCCTTCTCCTTGCAGCCAACACCCTTCAAAGTGGCCCCAAAACGAGGCAAACTCCCCTCCATGCTCTCGATTAGATTCGATCCGCGATCGGCGGCGAAACCGCTCTCATTTGGACTCTCCTAGCTCCCTCTACCTATAAATATGTCCTCCCGTCCAAGTCGGATCTTCCCCTAACCATAATTTTCCCCTCGCGCCCGCGACCCGTCCTCCGCGCCCGGACACGTCCATGCCGCCGCCCGAGCCCAGTGGCATCGTGCCACGTGGCCCTCACGCCTCCCCTCGTGCCATGAACCCGCCCGAGAACCCATCCGAGCGGCAGCCCGGCAGCGCCGCAGCTCCCGCGCCTGAGTGCCCCTTGCCCGCCGCAATCCCCGGCAAATCTGGTCTTGCCCGCGCCGCCTCATACGTGGGGCCGCGCCGCCATCACCTCGCGGCCATGCGCTTGTAGCGCCCAGCGCCAGCTTCTGCCCGTGGCGCCATCTCACCGCCCGTCCGGCCGGCCGTCCCCAGCTGGCAAAGCGCCCAGCGGCTCTCACCTCCGCTCCTCGGCCGGCCCGTCTCGCCCGGCCGATAACCGCTTCCTTGGCCGGCCACGCTCCGCCGGGTTCTTATCCGCCGCGATCGCCGCCTCCTCCGGCCGCCTCAACCCGCCGGCCGCCTCTCCATTCTCCTTCCTCCTCTCCGTAGAAATCAGGCCCTGCTCACGGCGAGCCTTTCGAATCAGCGCTCCGTCTGGATCTAGAAGGCAAGTTGACCCGAATTACACCTAAGTCCCGAATCGTGTAATTTTCATGCCATATTCATCATGCCATAACTCTGCATATAGCTTCTGTTTTATGCGTATCATATGTCAAATTGTTAGTCTCGATGAGTACATCATTTCATCTCATTGCATCATTTTCATTTGAGCTCATCTTGATGCCCGAAATATTGTTAGAAGAGTGCTATGTGATGTTAGTTTGATTCTTATCGAGAACATGCACTTTTGTCATTTTGCCATGATTGATGTGTGCACCCTTTGAACTTGAGTCCTACATGTGTTTTGTAATATGCCATGCCATCTTTACGGGGGTATATGTCATGTATTTTTGTGATCTCTGTGGTGACTAACACAAGCATACAAACTAGGCTTCATGATGTTCTTGATTTCAGCTTTATTCTGCTGATATTTTCATGCCATGTAAACTTGATGCTACTAGAGATCCATGCATATTTTGAGATACTTCAGTAAGGATGTTTTGAACATATGGTTATTCTCTATCCATCCATACCCTTGTTTGCAATTATGGAGTGCCATAGCTTGAGTCAATGGAGCTCTACTTTTTGCTATAAAATGTTTCTGGCAGGTTGTTTACATGTTATTCAATTTTCCTAGGTTGTTGTAGTTGATCCGGTATATGCTATATGATGTTGTTCTTGCCATGTATAGCTTCTATGCCATTTCTTATTACTGTTTTGCCTTCCCATACCATGTATTGCTCTGTGGTGAGTGGTTCAAGCTCACCAACATACCTACTTATTATTGTTCCTGCCATGTATGATACTGTAATATAACTTTCCATGTTTACATAGGTGCCATCATATCTTATGATCCTTTTTTGCTTATGGTCAGTAAAGGACTTTTGTTCTATGCAATTAGTAGATTCATTCCATGCCTTTATTTTATATGATAAGCTCCTGTAACATGTTGTTTGATAGCTCTAAACATTGCTACGATGTTATTTCACGATAAATTGGCATTATTATTGCAATCTTGCCATGTGTGTTTGAGCATGTTCTAGTGATTTCGCGGAGATAGCTTCAGTGTTCATATTTTGTCATGCTTTACCTGTAAATCATGCCGTGCCTTTTGTTATTACATTGAGATGCTGTAGCATAGTGTTTTGATGCTTGCAAGATGCCTGAATTCTTTGTTTTAATGATTGTTGTTGTGCCTTGTATGCAGTGTATGTGTTGTTTACGTTGCTCCGTTTTGAGTGTGCTCTACATGAAACTTGCTTGATTTTGCATGTAGTTTCATATTATCATGTTGCATCCTTGTTTTGATGTGTTTTCTTTATGTTTGTATGCATTTTGCATCAATGCCATGTTTATCTTGTTTTGCTCATATCTTCTTGCAGTAGCTCAAGATCTAATGAACTTTATATGTAACTTGACTAGAATTTCGATGCAGATCATCTTGGTGCATTTTAATTTGCTGTTTAACAACTTGAACATAAAGTTATTCAGATCTGGACCAATTTCGAAATTTGCATATGAGGACTTACGGAATTGTTCTATGTTGTTTAGGCCTCATTTAAACTTGCTTTTGATGTGTTGCTCTTGTTTGCATCATCTCTTGCCATGAGTAGCTTCATGTAGTCTTATCATGCATCATGCGGTTTGTGCATCATGTCTTTGTTCATGTGTGGTGTGTTTACTATGTTGTGTGCTTCTTCTTGTTAGTTCTGTTTACGTTGCGATCGTGAGGATTAGATTCGTCTCGCTTGGTTAAACTTCATCCGTTCATCTTCTTCATGGACTCGTTCTTCTTCCTTGCGGGATTTCAGCAAGATGACGCTACCCTGGATCTCACTACTATCATTGCTATGCTAGTTGCTTCGTTCTATCGCTATCTTGTGCTACCTATTACCTGATTATCAAGCCATCCCAAATTGCCATGTCAGCCTCTAACCTTTTGCACCCTTCCTAGCAAACCGTTGTTTGGCTATGTTACCGCTTTGCTCAGCCCCTCTTATAGCGTTGTTAGTTGCGGTGAAGATGAAGTTTGTTCCTTGTTGGAACATGGAGATGTTGTTCCTTGTTGGAACATGTTTACTTGTTGGGATATCCAAATATATCTTATTTAATTAATGCATCTATATACTTGGTAAAGGGTGGAAGGCTGGCCTTATGCGTGTTTTGTTCCACTCTTGCCCTATTTCCGTCATATCGGTATTATGTTCCCGGTTTTGCGTCCCTGGTCGGGTCATTTATGGGACCCCCTTGGAGTTCTCTTTGAATAAGACTTTTCGGCAAGGCCCAACCTTGGTTTTACCATTGCCTCACCACCACCTACTTTTCCTTGGATCGCTCTCCGAGGTCATCTTTATTAGCCCCGGGCCAATGCTTTCTAAGTGTTGGCCCAAAGGTTTTCTTGGGGCCCTGGAAACTCGAGGCCTGGTTTTACCGTCTTTGTCTCATCCGGTGTTGCCACGAGGCGAGATATGTGCAGCTCCTATCGGGTTGCGGCGTGGCGGTCTTCTGGTCTTGTTTATTCTGTGAAATGTCTTGGCGGGATTGGTCGGGAAAGAATATCCCGTTGATCGCGAGGCTTATCATGGGCTAAGTTGGACACCTCGGGTATAAACTTTAGAGGCCGTGCCAGGGTTATGTGGAGATGGGAATTTGTTAATATCCGGTTGTTGTAAACTTGGCAAACTCTTCTAAAATACACCAACCGTGTTGTAACGTGAGTGTCTCTTTTGGGGTTGATCGAGGAGAACACGGTTTTGGTTATGTCGGGTAAGTAGGAGTTAGGATCACTTCTTGATCATTACTAGTTGGACCGTTCCTTTGTTTCTCTTCTCGCTCTCATTTCGTGTTGCCCCAATATATGAGTGCTCGCAACCTCACCACCTTACCCCTTTTTCCCATTAACTTTGCTAGTCTTGATACCCATGGTAATGGGATTCTTTGATCCTCGTGACTCCGTTACTAAACACGATTCAGGTACAGGTTATCACGATGATCATGATCACGAGGCGATGTTTACTTGTTTGGGTTCTTCTTCTTCTTCGATCGGGGATAGGTGCCGGGTCGGCGGCCGGCTAAGGGGTGGATGTCGTTTGAGTTTTGTTTATGTTTCATCCGTGTGGGATGTTGATCTTTATATGATGTTGATGTATTCTTGTGGCATTTGTGCCTTATGTATATTATCATTATGTAATGTTGATGTAATGATATCCACCTTGCAAAAGCGTTTCAATATCGGGTCTATCCTTGGTGGGACCTTGAGTTCCTTTTGGATAGTTGGCATATTGGCGTAAACGATTTAATCGTAGCGGACAAAGTGGCGTGGCCGACAAACCTAAATCCGTCGCTCGGCCCGGCGTGTTGTGGCCCAAATTTGCCCAAATGCATTGCCGCGGTGGAACACCACCTCTTCGGTGTCGCGCATCCCCTGGCGGCCCAACTACCCTTCCGGTCAATTATGACCCGGGCCGGCGTAAACGGCGGTCTTCCTTTTAAACCCGACCATGCGGTGGGGCCGTCCTCATCAAACTGCTGTCCACATCTGCAACTCGCTTCCCCGGAGAAACCCTAGCCACGCCACCCCGGCGAGATGGGGCTCTTCTCGGCGCCCGGACAAAGGCAAAGGGGAGGCCCCCCATCCCTTTCTGGGGACCCGATCCTAAGTCACCGATCTATGTAACACATCATTCACTTTGCGGCCTCCGCACGGTATTCCCCGGGTGCCCCTTACCTGGCAGGACCGTTTTGCCTTTTGGTTCCGTTATGTGTGTCGCTCATCCATAACAAGAACCGGGCCGACATGACTATCATGAACCCAAAGTGGCACCTTAAAGGGGCGGCATACATGAACCAACCAGCTGCGGTCATCGGCATGTGAATCGGGCTGTAGCAATGGACTAAAGGACTCCGATAACGGCTTAGCAGGCTGCGAGGACTCCAGGTCACGCGTGACTTTGAAGAACGGAACACATGAGCAAGTGGATCACATGTCGGCTAGTCTAAGTGTTGAGGTAACAAGGAGCTAGCGAGACTCCGATCGGGTGTGAGACTACCATGGCTGTGGAAACCGACTACATTTCCCCATGCGAGGCTACAAGACGGACAACTGGTTTGGGGATCCCCACATACCAAGCATTTCAATTACAAAATATCCGATATGTCTAAATACAACAGGCATCACAAAAAAACTCTATGACTCAAAGTATTTATTCCTTGGCTCAGGAGCCAAATTTAACAAACATGGTCTCATGACCCAACATATAAAACATCAAGCATCAGCGGAAGCATAACCATTCAGTACAAACAACTACAAATGAAGGTGAGTTCGACTATCTAAAGCCCCCCAAAGGGTACAAGATCGTTGATATCAAAAGCTTAAAATCCATGGAACTAAGTGAGGCTAATCTCCAAAACATAAAATAAGCAAGCGTGAGTACAAATTCCCAGCAAGACTTACATGAACTAGCTACATATGCCGGTATCAATAAAGGGGTGGTGGGTTTGGCGCGCAAGCCGCTTTGACTCGGTGGCTACCCGAACTATTTGCAAATAACTCTTTTGGGTGGCCACGGTCCACATATTCACCATATCAATACACCACTATGGATGCTCCGTCTCCCTAAGAATGCCATCCGCACTCCGCTATCTTGCGCATTTTTAGTATCCACTTTCCTTGTCTAGGATCGAAACCTATAAGTCCTTCACGCGGAACGGCTATTGAATAGATGTTTCCCTGCGGGTGTACTTCTTCACCCGCTCTCACCACTTACGCGTTTACGACATGTACTCGGCAGCCTTCAAAGCCCAGGGTGTCGGACGGCCTACCTAAACACTCAAGTCTCTAGTCGGGTTTATGCCTTTCGGGTTCCATCCCAGGGATCGGGAGTTTCCACATCGCCCCGACGATGTTCGGTTCCCTTGACAAAGCGGGCACCCGGCATACCCGAAGCGTGCCTACCACATCCGCCCACCCCTCGTTGGCGCGCCTCCGGCATACTACAAACACCGAAAACTTCTCTAGCGGAGGCGGGGTGGTTAAAAGCAGAGGGTCAGTTACAAAACCCAATGTGGGTAATATTTGTTCATGGATCACAAACACGACTGTTCGAGGGCGGTTTCAATGAGACAACCACCATTACTTACATGGCCTCTCCTACCTTTACCAAATCATGTTCACACTTAGCTCACACAGTGGACATGTTCATCACCATTCCAATTCATTCCCGATGAATGGGACGCCAACTCTTCATGGGGCGACAAACAAGCATGAATGGTAGGCAAATCAGGGCTCAAACAACTCCTACTCAAGCTAGTGGGTTTCATCTATTTTGTCAATGGAGGTCATCGGGAGGAAAAGGGTTCATACCAACATTAACGTTGAATCGATGTTGTCTAATGCAATAAAGAAGCGGGAGAAGTGGGTTTGTCGGAATGAACAAGGGGTTTTGCTTGCCGATGGAGTGGTAGTAGGATCTTGTTGATCGGATATTCATGGGTATCCTCGGAGGAGAACCTACCACGAAGACATATCGGAACACAATCATCACATGGCAATATGCAACAATATGATGCATGCTATGACATGGCAATATGGGTGTGTTTTTGGCTAATGCATTCAAAACGGTGGTTTAGTCCATTTGAATCAAAGATTCAAATAAAGCCCATGAATGAAGTCATATTAATGCATTAGCTTGTTTCATTAAACAGCAAGGTTAAAGTGTTCTCAATGAAAACCATTACAGATGGAAAATTGGATTTTCGATCAATTTTTTATAAATCTTTGTTTGGATTCTGATTAATTTCTTGATTTTTGAAGTTAGCACTATTTTAGAATTTCCTAAGAATAAATCTAGTAAATGATTTATTATCGCAATCGTCGGTGATGTCGGATCAGGGCGGTCCAGGTCAAACGACCGGTGGGTCCCACGATTGGTGTCATTAGACTAACTAATTTTAATTGTCCTAATCCTAATTAATTAGCGGGGGCCCCGTCGTACCCATTGGGGTAACGGTGGTCAAACTGGGTCAGCCCGGGTAAACCTGCCGACTCACGGCGAGGCGGGCCGCGGGAGCTGCGGTTTCGTCTCCGGGACCAAGCGGTGGGGAGGCATCGTGCGGACACATGTCCATCGATTAATGTGGCGGTTGGGCTTGGGTGGCAGTTTCCCTGTGACCCCCACGTTCGTTCGGGTGACTGGGGTGAAACTTCTGGCGGGCGAGTCGGCGCGTCGAAACATCTGGGCCTTCGCGGGCAAGGTCGTGGGCAGGCGGCTGGCCAATCGTGGTGAACCCGCGGCGGCAAACTTCGGGGCGGTGTGTGCGGGTTGTTATGGGCATCTTGGCAAGTGGCGAGGAGCGAAGGGGAGGATGGTGGTGGCTCCGCGGATCGGTAAGTAGCCGGGGCTTGGAGGGTGGAGCTGGCGGCGAGGGGATTCGGCGGCCCGGCGAAATGAATCTGGATCCCCGGTTGTCCGTGGCGGTCTTTTATTGGAGCTCCGTGGCTCGCGAGTCTTTGGGCATGGCGACAAGGTGGGGGTGGCTCGGGCGCGGGAGGGCCGGGTCGCTCTGGTGCATGAGAGAAAAGAAGGATGGGGTTAACTCGAGGGGGAGAGGGACAGGGGCTGCGTGGCTCCTCCGGGCTCGGTGAGGTGGGGAGGCAGGTGGCATCCGGTTTGGGCGGTGACCGCCTCCTTGGCGAAGGTGGGAGGCGGATAGTTGCCCGTTGGTGGGCTGGAGAGTGGGCGGTGGGCTGCAAAGTGGCAGGTGGGTTCTCTCTCTCTTCTTTTATTTGTTTCTATTTTCTATTAACAACTTTGGGGCCTTTTAAAATCACAATTCAAAATTAGAAACTTTCAAGGCACTATTTGGAATAATTCCAACGGTAAACATTTTAGTTCATGAATATTTGGACATTTAAAATATTATTAACATTTAAATGCCCAAATGCAAAAATATGATTTAATTTGACCTTAAGATGACCTGAAAATTCGAACCAATTTTGTCGGAGGTTCTAATCCAAGACAAAAATGATGGACATTTTGAAGGGATTTCAGGTTCATTAAAATGATTTTAATAAACCCTAGTTGTTTTAGGTCTGGGGTTTCATCCCCATTTCAAGTTGAGAAATTTAAACAGTGCACACATGAAGGGCTAGCCTAGTGCATATGGAACTAGGGTTACAACTCACCCTACTAAACAAGAATCCTTCAATTCAAGATGTAGTAAAAGACCAAGGGATACTAGGTTCACAATCTTCCGATCCAGTTACCATAAAATGTTGATTCCACCCTCTTTGTCTCGCGTCTTGCGAAACTTCAAAACATTGAAAGCGTTATATCGACTAGATGAATAAGCGATTTTATGTTTACAAATTCTTCAGGAATTTGCTGAGAAATTCCTAGCGAAGAAATACATGCAGCGGAAAAGTACTAAGTAAGCATAAAGATTACAAGCGTCATCATGATGAAATGAAGACAATCCATCGGAAAAGGTAATCAGGATAACACAAGATGAAGACAAACTGAAGAAATTGGGCGGGAAATTGGAAAGTCTTGATCAAAGTCTTCAAACACGATATGAAAACACTCAACAGTAATGGGAAATGAAAGGGTTGAGGAAATAGAACCATTAGGTTGGTGAAGACAATGATTTGGTAGACCAGTTCAACTTGTCTCGGTTATGCGTCGTTGGGCGGTGATATTTAAACTAGGACCCGTCCGGACACCCGTCCGAGGCCCACTCGGACCCAAGTCCTCAATTCTCCTTGAACTAAGGCCCCAGACCTCGTCCAATCACTCGTGGTAAGTCTTGACGACTTCAAACCTTCACATACTTGGTCACTCGGCGATCCACAATTCCTCTTGGATGCTCTAACCGGGCCCTAACCGTTGGAAAAGCACAGTCTTCAAAGGTAAAAGCGTCGGATCCACGGGATCAATTTCTTGATGATGCTCAATCACTTTGGGTTTATTGGGGTTTGGTTTTGGGTTTTCCTCACTTTGGGTTTTCCTCACTTGATGATTTTGCTCAAAGTCCTCGGAGGATGGGTTGCTCTCAAATGACAAGTGTCAAGTTCTCTGGGCAGCCAACCAACTAGTGGTTGTAGAGGCTATTTATAGCCAGGGCAGCCCGACATGATAAACATAAATGCCCTTAAATGATATGACCGTTAGGTGGAGATATTTTGGGACAGGTGGGGAACCGCAGGATCGGAAATTTGAACATCAAATTCCTCGGGGCTATCATGTTCCTCCTTTGTGTAGGCAATTACTGGCGAATTCCTAACCCTCGATCGAACAAATTCCTCGGTGACGGAAACTTCGTCTACTTTTGAAAAATTTGAAGCGTAGAGATTTCAAAGGCTTCCTGAAGGGTTGGTAGGTGAGGATTTTGAGTTGAGCATCAAATGGAAATTTCTCCTTAGTATTTCCTCGACCCCCTTTAACGATGGTGTTTCCTATGACTCAAGAAAGAAAATGAAACCTGAAAACAAAAGTCTTCCTTCATATTCCTCGGAAACCAAGTCTTGAATCACACCAATTTCTTCACTTTCAAAGTCTTGGAAAGTCTTGAATATCAAATTCTTGATGAAGAAATTCATTTTTAAAATTGACTTTTCTGTAAATATCAAACTCCTCATAGACTTATAGACCTTGTACACTCAAGCGCATTAGTTACTTAACCTATAAGTCTTCAATACACCAAAATCACTAAGGGCACTAGATGCACTTAAATCTCCCCTTTTGGTGATTGATGACAATCTGAGTTAAGTTTTCAGCGGGATAAATATATGAAGTGTAAATCGATAATGAGGATTTTGATTGCAAGATATAAAGAACTCCCCCGAAGATGTGCATAGTGAAATTGCTTTTGAAATGCACATTTGAAGAATTGAATCATGGAGATCTCCCCTATATTTAATTCATACGCATTTGACATATAATATGGGAATTTGAAATGCATGATGAAATATGGTGCTTGATGTTATGCAAAAGAAACACACAAAAATATGAGCCCAAAAGGCCAAATTGGATGGAGCATAAAAGTATCAAAACTACTTAAATCGAGCAAAAACATAATGCATCAAGTATCAAAGCACCATCGGGTTTAAGATTACAACTCATCCAATAAAGGTTTGAAGAAGCGAGTTGTAACAATAAAATTATATAGACAAAAAAGACCGGCGAAGACTAACTCAAATTTCTCCCCTTTGTCATCGAATGACCAAAAATCGGCGGGACTAACGCTCTTGAAGAATTTCAAGTTGAACGGGCCTTGACATTACGGGGTTGTTGTTAGTAGGACCAGCGTTCTTCCAAATCTTCATTTTCATCGTGTCGGAGATGAAGAATAGGGCTAGCCACCAAGGAAGAACTTTGACCTTCTTGAATTTCTTGGGGATGCAGACCATCAAATTCTTCCTTGAGTCCCATTGATTATTCTTCTTCATTGTAACATGTGAAAGAACAGCCAGGCTTTGAAGGTTTCATGAAATAGTAGTGGTTTTCTTCTTTGCATTGTGAGTTGAGGTCATGTTGAAGAAAGTAAAGCGGCGTTTGACCCACTTTGATTGCGATCAACCTTGATGAAGGGAGGGTAACTCCGTCATCATCACCACAGGTCGTAGCTTGAGGATTTTTGGCGAGGTTTTCTTCTTTGAGTCATGGTGGCGAGTCATCATTGGTGGAGTGGATCTTTGCTGCTGTCCATCAATGGGGAATGCCTTCATCTTCCGCATAGCCTTTCCCTTTTTCATCGGTGGGCAATTGGCGTTTGAGGACTTCAATAGGGGAGGTAGCGCGTGGTTCAAAGTGTCGCCTTGTAATTGGTGAAGATCTTGACGATGAATCTCATAATCCAAAGGTGCATAAGGTTTCAGCTCAAAAGGTGACATGGCAATGTTGCGAGTCCTCATGAAGAAATCATGGTGGCAGGGCATGGATGATGTTGAAAAGCATATTCTTCATGATGGACTTCTTCATCATTAGTCGTGGCCCTTGATAGGACTCATAGTCTTCGACAAAATTCGATGGCTTTAGGGCAATAAACAATTTTGCGAGAATTTGGTCCTTGGAGCTTGCCTTGGTTTCAAAACTTCATCCACTTGCATATAGTGATTTGAAAGTTCCTTTTTTCATAGATCGGCGTGCCCTCAAGGGAGGACTAGTGGAAGGAGCGAAGCAATTCACTTTTTGGGCCTTGTGTGGTGTTTTTCATCAATCCAAGACCCATGAAGTCACATCTTGGTCTCCGGTGATGTGAAGTGTTGCATAAAGAAGAATTATCTTCATTCCAATCACATATATCGATAAAAGTTGAGAAGACCCATCGTGAAGAACACTTAAGCGGGCTCAAACAGCGATCCATATCCCATGAGGAAATTGGCATGATGAAGATTTTGTCCTTTTAAGAGGAAAATAGAAGTTGGCTTGGGGGCAGCGAGCGCCTCCAATCCACATAGGATTATATTGATGAAGAACCTGTGAAAAGAAATAGTTGCTTTTTTGGGTGAGAAGGTTCTTAAATTTTTGGCAGGGTGCGATCATTGAACCACCTTGGGGTTAGTTCTTGACGAAATTTCTTGGTCCTCAACATGCGTCAGGATTTCAGCGGCCCAGTTTCATCGGCAGGGCTGGAATTTCTTCATGCCAGGACTCGTGGGGATTTTCTTGGTCGTCTGAGCGATGCTCGGGGGAAGGAACTTGTTGAAGCGGGGTGAAAGGGCGGAGTATTGGGATGTTGATCTTAAAGTCATCATTGATTCTTTGGGTGGTGCATCAATATCCCATCTTCATTTTCAATTTCCTCGGACCACCTTGAGAATTTCATATCGATGAGGAATGGGGGTTGAAGGAAGCTTCACTTCAATTTCTTCATCAATTTTTCGAACAGGCGGAGATTGATGTTCTTCATCGACCGGTTGGCACTTCATTCTTCTCCAAAGGAACCACTTCCTTTGAAGGTATAGAAATTGGAATAGCATCAATCGGGTTTTCAAGAGCTGGTCATTGGCTTCAATTTCTTGGGAAGAATCGCCTTGGTGATGCTTTCTCTTCTTCGCCTCGTTCCGCAGCCTTGGTTTTCTTCCATCCAAAGCATGGAAGAATTGGGGGGGTTGGTGCGGGGGATGAGGCATTTGGGCAGAATCTTGAGCAATTTCTTGAGCACCACTAGTGGGTGCCTGGGTTCTTCCTGGAATTTCTTCAACCCGGAATCAGCATTTTCCCTTGAGCTTGTGCTTGGCCTTACTAATGCGGATGCTTATGAGGTTTTCATGTTGGGTGCAGCCATTTGTGAATTCTTCGTCGTTGGAATTTGGTCTTGAAACTTGCCAATCAGCAAAATGCGTTCAAAGTTTTCTTGAGGTTCGAATTCATTTGAGCTTGAAGAAGTTCCTCGGTGTCATCTTGACAACATTTTTTGAAACCTCTCCTTCTTGTATTGAGCCTTTTGATTTCCTTCGCCTTTCGAACTTCCATTTTCTTACAATGAAGTGAGTCAACATATGACTTTGACCGGTGTCAAAGGAAGATCAAGCGAGAGGGTATTGGGATCGTTGTGCGGTCGATGAAATCGAGGACTTTCTTGGTCCAAAAGCGTGTACAGCTGTTCCTTGGCTCTTCGGCTCTAAGCAGCGGTCTCGATGATTTCTTCAAGTTCTTCATCGGATGCCTCATCATCGGATGACGTGGGCGACAAGCTGTTTCTTCTTGGGCTGGGCGAGGACCACGTCAACTTTGCTTTTGTCTTGAGGCGTCGGGCGGATGAAGAATGAAAGCAGGTGAGGAATTTGCGAGGTGCGAGGCAATTGAAATCCAGCATCCTTTGACAAGTGGCTAGGTGCCTTTGGGCCGAAGGTTTGGATGGGCGGTGAGGACTTTGATGGAGCAGCGAGTGAGGAATTTCTTGAGGAATTTGCTGTAGGAGCTCTTTGAGGAACTTGGCGTGAGGGCATAGAAGAAGAAGCACTTGGCTTATTGCGACTTCTTTTGCATGATTTCTTTTGGCGAGACCTCGATGGAACGCGGCGGAATCCTCATTGAATTTCTTCACGCTTCCTTTGCTTGTAGCCAACAGCTTGGCGTTTAGCCCATTCTCGGAAAGTCCTCACGCGTTTGGCGCTAGTGGGATCAGCTATTTGGCCTGGTGCCAAAGGAGCTCTTGGGCATGGAGGATTTGCGAATTTCTTCATGTACTTGGGTGTAACATAGCGGTATTCCTTCCATTCCGTGCCCATCTCCGTTCAATTTTCGAATCGCACTTGCGAGTTTTGCTTTCCTCATCGGTGTGCAATAGTCGGGTATATTTCCTCGAGGGATTTGAACGTCATGACCTCGGTTTCTTTCCTCCCTTCTGCGGCTTCTTACCATCGCCATTTTCTTGGTGAGGAAATTGAACAATTGAGTTCTCGAAGAAGTGTGCAGTTTTTCTTGAGAGCGCTGCAAATGAGTTAAGTTGATGAGAACCTAGGGATTCAGCGGACATTTGTACTGTGAGCAGTATAGGTGCGAGGAATTTGAAGAGGTCATATCCGTTCTCGGAGGTTTTCAAAAGAACAAGTTTGAGATTTTGACCGGATGAGCCTTGAAGAATTTCAATAAGCGTTCTTTATCTTAGGTTCGAGTTGTATAGATCGAAGATCCACACAATTGAGGAATCTTGAAGAAAATCATTGCAAGAAATGAGTCAAGAGATTTGAGGTGTTCATATGTGAAGAATTTGAAATAAACACCTTTGAAGATTTGAAGAAAATTTGAGAATCAGCGAGTAAATAAAAGTAACTTTTAATTTACAGAAGTGAAGAACACGACGAATGAGATGAACAGTTTAGAAGTTAAATCGTTCAGATCTTCTCCGCCCTAACTTGGCGAGGAAATCAGCTCTGGCGCTGAGTGAAGAAATTCCACGTCGGTAGCGATCGTCGGCGAAGAGTCAAAGCGGTGAAGCTTTTCCTCACGGCTGACGATGGAGTATGGCGGCTAGGGTTAGGAGCTCGGCGGGAGAGATCGGCGGAAAAGTGAGGAAGGGAGAGATTATTTATAGCCACGGTGAAAAGCGGCTCGTCCAGAAATTTGGCGAACATGCCTGACGCTTCCCTTCTCCGACATGTGTCCCCGTCTGATGTAGTGGAGATCGTGTCGATCGTGGGTGGATATAATAATGCATCGTGGGATCGGAGCAGTTTAATGGTAAAATAGAAGGTTTGGATAAGATTGTTTTAAAAGTTCCGTTCGCAATTTCTTGGTATCAAGGACCGTGAAGAATTTGAGCGAGTTTCAAAGTAGAACGCAATGAAGAATTTGTGAATGGATTGGGTTGAGTATAGCATAGAGGGAAGGTCGATCACATTCACTTAGCGAAGCGACTTGAAGAAATAGCCATAAGTGAATCTTGTAGAGGACATAAATCCTATATATATAGCCAATGAAGAAAGCAGCGGAAACAGTGAAGAATTTGCAAAGTTGAAGAATTTGAAAAACTGAAGAATTTGAAAAACTGAAGAATTTCAAAAGCGAAGAATTTCAAAGCGAGGAAAAACTCAAATTGAAGATTTTCAACTTTGGTGGTGGCGTGACCCCGTATAAGAATGATGATTTCAGACACAGCGTACAATTGTCGTGGGTTGAAATCAAATTCTTCATTAATTTCTTCACATTTAGAGTGTTATTCTTCATTGATTGGAAAAGCGTTTCTTCATGTGTTGCACATCTAAGTCATCAATTTTGCATAAGTGTTAGGATGTGTCCTTTTTCAAGAACATTGAAGATTCTAAGATATTTAGCTCACAGCAACTTGCTAAATCTCTTCTCATCCAAGGGCTTAGTGAAGATATCAGCTAGCTGTTCTTGATCTTCACATGCTTTCGATGGAGATGTAGCCCTTCAACACATGATCACGAAGAAAATGATGGCCAATTTGAATGTGCTTTGTCTTGAGTGCTGAGCTGGGTTGTGAGCAATCTTGATGGCACTCTCATTGTCAGATAGAGGCACATTCTTCACGTTGATGCCGTAGTCCTTGAGGTTTGCTTCATCCATAGTAATTGAGCACAACACGAGCCAGCAGCAATGTATTCAGCTTCCGATGGACGGTGATACAGTTCTGTTTCTTGAGGACCAACGGACCAAAGATCGTCAGAAATGACAAGTACCAGATGTTGACTTGCGGTCCACGATCACCGCATAGTCAGTCAGAATATCAATGAGATCAAAAGTAGAGCCCTTGGGGTACCATAATCCTAGTGTTGGTGTGTGAGCTAGATATCGAAGAATATGCTTACAGCCTTATGGTGTGATTCCTTGGTGTAGCTTGAAATGGCACACATGCAAACACTAAGCATTATATCTGGCCTAGATGCACATAAGTACAATAAAGAACCAATCATGGGCGGTATACCTTGTGATCGAAGTCAATACCATTTTCATCGATTGCATAGATGGCCATTTGTGGGCATAGGAATTTTAGGCCTTTGCAATCTTGCATGCGAATTTCTTGGGACATCTTTGAGGTATTTCTCTGAGATATGAATATGCCATTGTGTTGTTGTGGAATTTGAAGACCTAAGAAGAATTTCAACTCTCCCATCATAGACATTTGATATTCTTCACTCATCATATAAGCAAATTCATCACTATAACGTTGGTCAGTACAGCCAAAGATAATATCATCAACATATATTTGGCCACAAACAGTTCACCATCATAAGATTTAGTAAAAGAGTAGGATTAAGTGAACGGTGTGAAGCCATTCTTCACGAAGAATTCCTTCAATGTATCATACCTTGGGGGCTTGCTTGAGACCATAGAGGCCTTATTTAGTCTGAAGACTTTGTCGATTCTTTGGATCTTCAAAACACAGGGGTTGAGCAACATATACTTCTTCCTCAAGCTTACCATTGAGGAATGCACTTTTCACATCCATTTGATATAAAGTGATATTGTGATGGTTAGCATAGGCGAGTAATATCGAATAGACTCAAGTCTAACAGTGCAAAAGTTTCATCGAAATCAATTCCTTCAACCTGGTGTAGCCTTGAGCTACTAGTGTGCCTTATTCCTCACCACAAGACCATTTTCATCTTGCTTGTTGCGGTAGATCCACTTTGTGCCAATGATATTATGCTTGCGAGGATCGGGCGTTTGACCAGGTTCCGCTTGTTGAGCTCGAGCTGATGTAATTCTTCTTGCATGGCCTGAATCCACTCCGGCTCGAAATGCTTCATCTACCTTAGTGGGCTCTGTGATAGAGACAAAAGCATAGTGCCCACAAAAGTTAGATAAATGTGAAGCTTTTGGCGAGTGAGAGGACTGCGCTTCAATGTCATCGATGATCTTGTCAACTTGCACTTCTTTTGCAGCGAGGATGAGCTAGTTGTCTTGAGGAATTGATCATTTTCCTCGGCACCATTTTCTTGACATTATCTTGAGTGCATCAGCTCGGCGTTCTTCGCGTCTGAGGAATGAATTCTTGACGTTTCTTGATGGGAATGACATCCTCGGTTGCCTTGAACTGATAGAATCCTCGGTGCTGGTTAATCTAACGAAGGTAGGTGCTCTCTTTGCGAGCCATTAGTTTCATCGAACCGCACATCTCTGATGTCAACAATCTTGTGAAGTCGATGTTGAAGACTCTGTAGGTGTGCGAGTCCTTTCCGTAACCAAGCATAAAACCTTCATGTGCTTTGGTGCAAATTTAGAGTGGTGGTGAGGATCTCTAATCCAGCATTTAGCACGAAGACTTTGAAATAACTTACATTGGGTTTCTTGTCGTGAGGAGTTCATAGGCAGTCTTTTGAAGAATTTGTGAAGATATACTCTGTTGATGATGTGGCGCGATGTCAATTGCTTCAATCGAAAGCGACTAGGCGTTTTGTATTCATCAAGCATAGTCGAGCCATCTCAACAAGAGTTCGTTCTTGCGCTCCTGCGCCATTTCTTTGAGGAGTATAAGGGCAGATAACTCATGAGTAATACCAAGTTCATCAAGATAATCATCAAGTCCGAATTCTTGAACTCAGTTCCATTGTCACTCGATGTGCTTGATCTTCACACCAAAGTTGGTTGAAGCCCTCGAGGAAAATCGTTTGAAGATTTCCTGCACTTGATTTTAAGTAACAATGTGTACCCATGTGTAGAGTAATCATCAACAATAACAAAGCCATATAGAGATGCATCATTAGTGACGGCTGAGTAATGATTGGGACCAAGAGGTCCATGTGAAGCAATTGAAGGGACGAGTAGTGGTCATGATAGTCTTATTTGGATGCTTGGCCTTGGTCATTTTCCAGCTTCAAGCTCCGCATAAGTGATCCTTGAGAATTTGACATTCTCAATGCCAATGACATGCTTCTTCTTCATGGCGTGTGCAAATTCCTCATGCTGCGTGACCAAGTAATCGATGCCATAGCCATATACGAAGCTTTTGCAAGTAGACACACGGCTGGTTGTGGTCCTGTGGAAAAATCAACAATATACAAGTCTCCTCTCCTAAAGCCTTGAAGACTTTGGAATTGTCACTTCCATAATCACAACACAGCGATACTTGCCAAAGATAACAACCATATCAAGATCACAAAGCATTGAGGCGACATGAGGTTATATCCTAAAGACTCAACAAGCATGACTTTGTCCATGTGCATGTCCTTAGAATAGCAACCTTACCAAGTCCCAATACGACTTTTGCCTTTGTCGAAAGATGATATGCTTGGATGTGGCGGTGATAAGGGCATCCATCAATAGATTCTTGTCACCGGTCATGTGATTTGTACATCCACTATCGAGAACCCACTCGGTGGCTTTGGGTTGATCATCCTGCGGATGAATTAGTACAACTTACGATCTCATATACTTCATCGGTGAAGAATATGATATCAAGTTCATCAGATGAATTTCATCGTCGTATCAATAGATAAGCGGTATGAGGGCGTGTGAAATGAAAGTTCATTTCATCATGATTAACTGCGTCCTTCGAGCATTTTTGGGGCCCGACAAATTCTTGGGCGTTAAGGCCGTGGAGACTGACCCTTGAAGAGATTAGTTCTTTTCTTCACCACCCACATCGAAGGGGTGGCAAAGTTCATCATTCTGCGAGCACCATATGAGAATGGTGGCATAGAGGCCAAACCATTTCGTTTCACATAAGAGGGTTAGGGTAAGCATATGAATAAGCGAGAAATTCTTGAGGACTTATGAACATATTGGTTTGAAGAATAATGCACATATTCATAGCCCTTAGCTCTACCTCGAAGCGAGTTATTAACGATGATAATCATATGAGGACTTTGATCCTTTTGAGAATTTGATCCACGTGAGAATTTGGTCCATATGAGGACTTGGATCCATATGAAGAATTTGGTCCATATGAAGAATTTGATCGGGGTTCCTTTTCTTCACGGTGGTGTCATGAGGACATTCACTGAAGACTTTCAAGACATTTCTTGGGAACCAGATTTTCTTCATAGGGGACCGTTCTGCGATTAGTGCCAACATATCTAGCAAATACTTCACCATTCTGATTTTTGAACAGTTTATAGTTTGAGTCAAATGACTCATCATCGAATGAGAAATTCACATGTAAAACCGGATAAGGTAGATGGATCAAGGAGGTCCCTTTGCAGCAACCCATGAGGTTTTGGGATCGCTCGGGCTTCGATTTCCATCGACATTGAGTTTTCTCAAAGGCAATACCCTCTTTCCTAGGGTTCTGTTGAGGATCTTTTAAGCACATCACAAAAGTCGATGCCCTTTGAGGCTTTTGTACATACTTCATGTACAATTCCTTCAATCTGGGA
>JAHIAM010008887.1:0-16971 GCA_021605205.1 Aegilops longissima
GGGAAAACGGCTGATTAGCGAGGCGGTGAGAGTAGCAAAGGAGTGCGGCTGGTTGTTGCTTTGACCTTGATTTCCTTGACTGCCTTGCCCTTGAGTCACGTTCTTGCAAGAGCTGCAAAATCATCGAGCATTGGCATTGGTGGCTGCCATGATGGCTTGCCCGAACCTCCGGGAGGCGGAGGTGGAGGTGGAGGTTCGGTGATTCCCATCATTACGATCCGGATTCGAGAATGGCGTTGGCGGAGCCATCTGAAGAGGTGACATCCGTTAGTCCTTTGATAGACAAATAGTCAAGTTGAATCAGCAGGATAGAAATTGCAACATATAGTCTTCACAATAAACATTGAAACAAGAATGAAGGAATGAATTCAAAAGCTAATCATCACCGTCCATTAAGGTGAGAAGCCACTTGATTAAGGTTGATGAAAAAAAATAACAAAGGTACAGTGGAACAAATAAGTGGTAAGGATTACCCAATCACGAACCAAATATCTGCGGGAAGAATTGCTAAAACTACTTGAATCCCACCTATAAACTCACCAAACTTTCGGTTATGCAATGCTGGTGTTGGGGATACGAGGACACAAAATATATCACCCAAACTAACAATACCTAGATCCATTTGTATCCATCCGTCAACACATAACCAAGAAACCTTGAAATCGTGTACCTCGACCCGAAAAAAAACATCCGTTATACAAGTCATGGCAATACTCCGAGCTCGCTTGATCTTTGGGTTATCGGGGTTATCTCACCAACAAGCTGCACAAAGAGATTTACGATGTCGGTAAAACTCGGGTATTCGAGCATGCGATAAAATTGTGGCGACAACACCTCGGAGCTCAACTCCCAGGACGCCTTACAACCCTAAATGTCGGGAGGCACCAAGAACAATGTTCTCGTCACAAAACCATCGAACGATCCCAAGATACCAGCGTGATCCTAAAATTTTTTTAGTGAAATTTGAGGAGAGAAGAGTCAAAACTCTCGTCGGGATACCTCACCGAGGCTGACGAAGGGGCTGAGGAGTAAAAAGAATCCTACTCTCCGATATATATAATCCTAAGACTCAAAACATTTTCCATTCTAGACTCAACAACGCCAGCAAACAATCAAGTGAGGGCTCCTAAGTGGAAGGCTCGATTACCAACTTATGCGCCCTCGATGCGGCTGCTATCTCCCTACGTGTCGAGGCGACTTAGAAACATAACGCATTGAAAGCAATATGCATAAGTGAGGTAATCTTCACACAACCATGTAATACATAAGGAAAAAGATACATAGTTGGCTTCGATGCATACACTTCACACAATACATAAATAAACATCCATCATTGAGTACACTCAAGGTCCAACTACGGAACCAAAATAAAAGAAAGATACCCCAAATGCTACACAGATCCCGATCGTCCCAGCTGAAGCACCACTCACGATCATCGGAAAAGACACATAATGTGACCACGTTCCTCGTCGAACTCCCACTTGAGCTTGGTTGCATCACACCTTGGCATCGTCGGCACACTGCTGCTTTTTGGTAGAATCTCATGAGTCAAGGGGACTCAGACAATCTCACACCCACGAGATCAAGACTATTTAAGCTTATAGGAAGGACGAGTTGTAAAGGTGGAGCTGCAGGCGACTAGCATATATGGTGGCTACATCGCATGAAAGGCGAGAAGAGGAGCAAAAGCCGCGATCGTGAAGCTAGTAGCGATCAAGAAGTGATCTGAACTACTTCGTCAAACATAACTCCAACACCGTGTTCACTTCCCGGACTCCGCGAGAAGAGACCATCAGGTTACACCTTGATTGATGTGTATTTTATTTGAGGTCAACTTGGGTTTTCTACAACGGACATTAACAAATTCCCATACGCCTCATAACGCGGACACGGCTTTGAAGATATTACCTGCGGGGTGTCCCAACAGCCCATTATAAGCTCTCACGGTCAGCGAAGGATATTCCTTCTCACCAGGAAGACCGATCAATCTCGGAATCCCGGACTACAAGACATTTCGACAGCATAAAAACAAGACCAGCAAAGCCACCGAATGTGCCGACAAATCCCGATAGGAGCTGCATATCTCGTTCTCGGGAACTGCCGGATGGGCAAGGCGTCGGGTTGGCATAGACCTGAATTGCCCGAGGTGGCGGACATCGCCCGAGTTGGGCGGCCTTTCGAAGAACCTTGGTCGGGGGTTTAAAATAAGATGACCCTCGGGAACCATGAAAACCGGGGAAAAAGGCTTAGGTGGCAAATGGTAAAACCAAAGTTGGGCCTTCTTTGGAGAGTCTTATTCAAAGCGAACTGTCAAGGGGTCATAAATCACTAACCGTGTAAGAGCGCGAAATCAAGGAACATAACACGGTATGATGCGGAAACTAGGGTGGCAAGTGGAACAAAACACCGGGCATAAGGCGAGCCTTCCACCTTTACCAAGTATATAGATGCATTAATTATAGCAGATATATATTGTGATATCCCAACAAGTAAACATGTTCCAATAAAGAACAACATCTCCATGTTCAACAAAGAACAAACTTCACTTCACACAACTAGCAGCGCTATAAGAGGGAAGTGAAAAAGCGGTAACATAGCCAATCAGCGGTTTGCTAGGAAAAGGATGGTTAGGGGCTGACATGGCAATATGGGTGGCATGATATAGCAAGTGGTGGTGGCATCGTGGCATAGGCATAGCAAAAGAAGCGAGCAACTAGCATAGCAAAGATAGAAGTGATTTCGGGGTATGGTCATCTTGCACAAAGTTCTCAGAGTTGTCGAAAGCTTGATCCTCGTAAAGCGTTCTCAACAGGTTCCTCGTTCACGTACTCGTCTCGGCTCTACCCAAAGCAAGAACACAAACAAAGGAACCACAATAAATCACGGTGCAATGCACAAGCAACATGATGCAAAATATGGCATGATATGCGGGATGTGATATGCAATGCGTATGCGCTCCGAAAAAAATGATGAACCAGGCATCAACTTGGCAAACCAAGTATGCCCTTTGGAAAGATGAGATGATTTTGGTTGAAATCGATATAAAGATCACGGAATCGGATGCGGTTTGCAAATGACAAGCAAAACAAGAATGGCACAAATGCGCCATTAACAACATGATGCCACTTAGCAAGCAACAAGAAATTAAGCTACTGCCAAAGCGTACCAACAAAGTATATGGCAGTGATCTACAAGATGCTTGACAAAAGATGAACACTGAGCTCGGCTAAATCACATCATAACGAGTTCAAACAAGCATGGCAAAAGTGCACAAAATATCGAGTGGACATGGCAAAAAGCAGCATCAGTTAGCAATGTTCAGAGCAAAGAAAACTACATGCTACAAGAACTTAAAATAGCAAAACAAGGCATGGCATGAATCTACTCAAAGCATAGAACAAAAGTCCTTTACTGACCATAAGCCAAAAGGATCGAGAAAATATAGTAACACCCATGTCAATATCGCAAGTTTAGTTATGATTCAGCAACATGGCATGTCAAAACTGATAACAAGTAGGCATGTTTAAGAGCTCAATGCACTCACTACAGAGCCTTTCGCATGATAAACTAAGCATACATACATCAAGACATGGCATAGAAGATATACATGGCAAGAACAACATCATAGCATACATGGATCAACCACAACAACCTTGGCAAAATTGAATAACATGTAAACAATCTGCCAGGAAACATTTGATAGCAAAAGTAGAGCTCGATTGACTCAAGCTATGGCACTCCATAATTGCAAACAAGGGCATGGATGGAAGAGAGAAAGACATATAGAACAAAACATCCTTCTTGAAGTATCTCAAAATATGCATGGATCTCTTGGTAGCATCAAGTTAACATGGCATCAAAATATCAATAAGCAGGGCTGAAAACAACAACATCGGACACCTACTTTGCATGCTTGTGCTAGTCACCACATAGATCACAAAATACATGGCATACACCCTGGAAAGATGGCATGGCATATTACAAAACACATGTGGGACTCAAATTCATAGGGTGCACACACTAATCATAGCAAAAAATAACAAAAGTGCAAGTTACATTGAAGCGAAACTAACATCACATAGCCCTCTTCCAACAGCATTTCGGGCATCAAGATGAGCTCAAATGAAAATGATGCAATGAGATGAAATGATCTACTCTTGGACGAACATTTTGACATATTACCGCATAAAATGGAGCTACAGATGCAAAGTTATGCTCGTTGAAAATGCCACAAATTATACAGTGGAATAAAACTTAGAGGAAAAGAGAGGGGGAAAAGTCAGCGGGCTCGGATCGGGATCGGGCGGATCGATCGAGGCGTGGCCGTTCGCGGAGAGGAGAAAGGCGAGGCGGGCAGGAGGAATGTGCCCGATGGCCGAGGCAACAGCGAGCATCGATGGCCGACGGCGGCCGAAATCCGGTGGTGAGCCGCGAGGTCCGGCGGAAGAGCAGCGGCGGATGCAGAGACGATGGCCAGGCGGCGGAGAATCCAGGAGATCCGCGTGGCGACGGCGAGCGAGGCGACCCTTGGCCAGCGCGGAAAGCAGGCAGTAGCAGCGTCTTGGGCGGGCCCCTTTAGGCCCGTGAACGGCGGCCGCGGTATGGCGGCGCTGACACGTGTCAGTGTGATTAGTCTGAACAGTGGCGGTTTCGTCCGGCGGCTGACAGACGTGTGTCATCTGCAGGCGGGGGAGGAATTTAAGGTTTTCGGAGGAAGAAGGCCGGATTTGGGCGGGGAGGTGTTTAAATAGGCATAGAGGAGCTAGGAGAGTCCAAATGAGGTGTAGTTTTCGCCCACACGATCATGATCGAGCAGCGAAGAGCATGGAAATGACTTAGATGGGTTATTGGACTATTTTGAAGGGGTGTTGGGCTGCAACAAAAGGGCCTTCTGCGAGTCGCGCGTTAACCGTTGGAGTACCAAGCGAGGCTCCAAATGACCGAAACTTGACCGGTGGTCTGGGTGGTATACCAAGGCCACTAGACAAACCTCGGTCCATTTAGGGAGGTTTAGTACCCGCTTTACGCGGAAAAAGCGTAAAAGGGGCGCCAGGAGATAGGAGTCTTAGGATTGCAAAGGCGGACAGGGAAAAATGCTCGGAATCATGAGGCGAACACGTATACAAATCGATGCACATGATGACATGATATAAAATGCATGACATGGACAAAATGCAAAATGAAGAAAAAACCCAACCACGGAGGAATATCATATCACAATGCTGAAAATGGCAAGAGTCAGGAGTTACAAATATGGAAAGTTACTTCCGGGTTATTACATATAAACATAGGAGAGGGCTAGGGTTTTACAGTGGGTTTACAAGGTAGGAGATCTACATATCCGTGTCTCCAAGCTTGCCTTCACGCCAAGAAAAGTCCCATCCGGACATGGACGAAGTCTTCAATCTTCTATCTTCATAGTCTTGAGTCAAGCCGATGATGATAGTTAAGCTGTCCAGGACACCCCTAGTCGAGAACTCCCTCGTTAGCCCACGAACGAGGCTTCAATGGCGACAAGTCCGTAGCATGTTGTCTTCGGCATTGCAATGGGTTCTTCCTCGAATAATTTATGGAAGATTGTGAACACCAGAGATAGTGTCAAAACTCACGCAAAACAAGTGCCACATAACACCGTAGAGAGAATAATTTTTGCGGATCTGTGGCGTATCATGGTGACATCACACTGCGGCGGGCCTTTATATGAATCGTTTTTATTGTTTCCACCTCAAGCGTGTTTAGCGGCGGTTTCCTTAGCACATCTTATCAGCGTGAATCGTGCCCCTTGTTCAGGATTCTCATCAATACGTGGTGGGTAACCCAACCATGCCCGTTGGCGCTTCTTCTCTCTATCGAAGCGAGTCCTAATCGACCAAAGGGTGGTCTCTTGGTATTCAAGCTCTTTATGATGAGACCAAGGCCCTCTTCTTCTTCACACCCTCCACCGAGTTAGCCCGTGCTTGAGTTCCAACACCCAAAGCTTGATTCGAGGGCTCTTGGACTTTCGGCGATGTCGGCTCCGACCAACACGGCCGATGGATGTCTTCCTCCGTCATAGAAGAAGATGTGCTAAAGCTGCGAGCGCGCGGTGATATCGGCGGCGAGATCTCGCGCAAAGGCTACCTTCTGAGGCAGGTCATTCCCACTCTGAGCCAGCGAGAGCGTGGTGATTACTGTCGCGCCCGGTTCGATCGCCGAGTGTCTGCCGTTATTATTTGTCTTTGCCATGTCATGTGCTTGCGTGTTGCACTTTGCCATGTCATCATCTCACATTCATATCATGTCATCATGTGCATTTCATTTTGCATCGTGTTACGTCTCATGCATTGAGCATTTTCCCGTTGTCCGTTTTGCAATCCGGCACTCTATGTCTCCGGCGCCCTCCTTTTACCTCGTTTACGTGAGTGGCGAAAAATGTTCCTCGGAATGGGATGCAACTTGGCATAAGGTCTTATTATAGTGTAGAGCAGGCGCTGTCAGAGATTTAAATGCGCATTCAGTCCATTGATAGTCCAACCATTAAACCTACTACCCTTAATATAGGCGGTATATTCATGAGACGTTCGGTTTCGAAAAAGCTGCTGTTGGGTCTCTCTCTTCTCGGCCCTAGCCCATCTACATTACAACCCCTCTCTCCTAGTATAGCGCCCGGATTCGATCGCGAGTGTCTACGAGTTATTCGCCGTCGTTGCCATGTCATTTGCTTGCGTGTTGCACTTTGCCATGTCATCATCTGCATTTCATATCATGTCATCATGTGCATTTCATTTGCATACGTGTTAGTCTCATGCATCGAGCATTTTCCCGTTGTCCGTTTTGCAATCCGGCACTCCTATGTCTCCGGCGCCCTTTTACCTCTTTTCATGTGCGGGGTATTAAACTTTCTCGGAATGGCCGAGGTTTGTCAAGCGGACCTTGGTATAGCACCGATGAACCCTTTGTCAAGTTTCGTGCCATTTGGAGGTCGTTTGTACTCAGCAGTTAGCAAGGGTAACATAAAAGCCTCTTTGTTGCAGCCCAACTCCCCTTTCTAAGTGGCCCAAAACCCACCAAACTCCCTCCATGCTCTCGATGCGTTCGATCACGATCGCGTGGAAAACCGCACCTCATTTGGACTCTCTAGCTCCCTCTACCTATTTAAATCTCCTCCGAAATTCCGGATCAATCGCGGATCAAACCCTAGTCATCCCTCTCCCTCGCGCCTTGGACACTCCACCCGCCGCCGGACATATCGCCGCCGCCTCCGTAAATCCGCCCTCTCCCGTACCGCCACGTGGCAGCCCTGCCCAACGCCGCCGCTGACCGCCTACCGTAACCAGGCACAAACCCGCGCGGACTGTAGCCCCCAGCGCCTCGCTTGCGCCCGCCGCTTCCGGGCAGTCGCCGCCCGCCGAACCTCGCTCCCCTCGGCCGCCGCGCGCTTGCTCGCCGCCACCGTTCGCGGCGCCGCCGCCCGCCGCCGCTCCGCTCGCCCGCCGCGCCTGTCGCCCGCGGCTTCCGCCCGCAAAGTCGCTCGCCGCGGCCGCCCAGCTCCCCGCCCCGCCGCTGCGCGAGCGCCAGCCACCCCTCAGGCCGCCAGCGCCGCTCCTCCCGCCGCCCGTCCGCCTCCGAGCTCGCCGTCCACGCCGCCCGCGCCGGCCGCGGCCCGCCCTCGCCCGGAGTTCGTTCGGTCGGATCCGGTCCGTGGTGGACCAGATCCACCCGTTCACCCATCAAGCGGCCACGCCTCCCCGATCCGGCCGTCGATGTACCTCGTCGTCCCGGTTGACTTTTCCCCCCCTCCAAATATATCTAAGTCTCGTAATCTGCATAATTTTGTGCCATTTTCATTGCATCATATCTCTGTCATTGTTGCTCCGTTTTGCGCGTGTAATATGTCAAAATGTTCGCCTCGAAGAGTAGATCATTTCATCTCATTGCATCATTTTCATTTGAGCTCATCTTGATGCCCGAAATGCTGTTAGAAGAGTGCTATGTGATGTTAGTTTCTGATTTTATCAGAACTTGCACTTTGTCATTTTGCCATGATTGATGTGTGCATCCTATGGACTTGAGTCCTACATGTGTTTTGTAATATGCCATGTCATCTTTCCAGTGGTGTATGCCATGTATTTTTGTGATCTATGTGGTGACTAGCACAAGCATGCAAACTAGGTGTCTTGTTGTTGCTGATTTCAGCCCTGTTTTGCTGATATTTTGATGCCATGTTAACTTGATGCTACCGAGAGATCCATGCATATTTTGAGATACTTCAGTAAGGATGTTTTGTAAACATGTCTTGCTCTATCCATCCATGCCCTTGTTTGCAATTATGGAGTGCCATAGCTTGAGTCAATCGAGCTCTACTTTTGCTATCAAATGTTTCTGGCAGATTGTTTACATGTTATTCAATTTTGCCAAGGTTGTTGTGGTTGATCCATGTATGCTATGTTGTTGTTCTTGCCATGTATGTCTTCTATGCCATGTCTTCTTGATGTATGTATGCTTAGTTTTTCATATAAGGCTCTGTGGTGAGTGCATTGAGCTTGTAAACATGCCTACTTGTTATCAGTTTTGACATGCCATGTTGCTGAATCTATTATGAAACTTTCGATATTGACATGGGTGTTACTATATTTTCTGATCCTTTTGGCTTATGGTCACTAAAGGACTTTTGTTCTATGCTTTGAGTAGATTCATGCCATGCCTTTGTTTGCCATGATAAGTTCCTGTAACATGTTGTTTGATAGCTCTAAACATTGCAACCTGATGTTATTTCTGCCAATGCAAACTGTTATTAGTTGCAATCTTGCCATGTCATTTGAGCATGTTCTAGTGATTTCTGGAGATAGCTCAGTGTTCATGTTTTGTAATGCTTTACCTGTACATCATGCCCATGCCTTTTGTTATCATGTTGAGATGCTGTAGCATGTTGTTTTGATGCTTGCAATATGCCTAGTTGCTGTTTTGGACAGATTGTTGTCATAACTTGTATAGGGTGTATGTGTTGAACCGTTGCTCCGTTTTGAGTGTGCTCTATATGAAACTTGCTTGATTTTGCATGTAGTTTCATATTATCATGTTGCATCCTTGTTTTGAGGTGTTTTGCTTGATGTTTGTATGCATTTTGCATCAATGCCATGCTTATCTTGTTTTGCTCATATCTTCTAGGCCGTAGCTCCGAATCTAATGAACTTTATATGTAACTTGACTAGAATTTCGTGTAGATCATCGTGGTGCATCTTAACTTGCTGTTTAACAACTTGAACATAAGGTTTATTCAGATCTGGACCAATTTCGAAATTTGCATATGAGGACTTAGAAATTGTTATATGTTGTTCGGCCTCATTTAAACTTGCTTTGATGTGTTGCTCTTGTTTGCATCATCTCTTGCCATGAGTAGCTTCATGTAGCTTTGTCATGCATCATGCTTGTTGTGCATCATGCCTTGTTCATGTGTGGTGTGTTTACTATGTTGTGTGCTTCTTCTTGTTAGTTCTGTTTACGTTGCGATCGTGAGGATTCGTTCGTCTCGCTTGGTTCGGCTTCATCCGTTCGTCTTCTTCATGGACTCGTTCTTCTTCCTTGCGGGATTTCAGGCAAGATGACCGCTACCTGGATCTCACTACTATCATTGCTATGCTAGTTGCTTCGTTCTATCGCTATCTGCGCTACCTATTACTGTTTATCAAGCCATCCCAAATTGCCATGTCAGCCTCTAACCTTTTACCCTTCCTAGCAAACCGTTGTTTGGCTATGTTACCGCTTTGCTCAGCCCTCTTATAGCGTTGTTAGTTGCAGGTGAAGATGAAGTTTGTTCCTTGTTGGAACATGGAGATGTTGTTCCTTGTTGGAACATGTTTACTTGTTGGGATATCACAATATATCTTATTTAATTAATGCATCTATATACTTGGTAAAGGGTGGAAGGCTCGGCCTTATGCCTGGTGTTTTGTTCCCTCTTGCCGCCTAGTTTCCGTCATATCGGTATTATGTTCCCGGATTTTGCGTCCCTAACTGGTCGGGTGATTTATAGGACCCCTTGACGGTTCGCTTTGAATAAGACTTTTCGGCAAGGCCCAACATTGGTTTTACCATTTGCCTCACCACCACCTTTTCCCTTGGGGAGTAATTAACCCGAGGTCATCTTTATTAGCCCCCGGACGGTGCTTCTCTAAGTGTTGGTCCAAACTAGTAACTCTGCGGGGCCTACTGTGGCAACTTCGAGGTTGGGTTTAGTTTACGTAGGATGTCTCATCCGGTGTTGCCCGAGCGAGATATGTGCAGCTCCTATCGGGATTGTCGGCGCGGAAGGCTTGCTGGTCTTGTTTTATTCTTGTGAAATGTCTTGTGGCAGGATTCGAGACTGATCGGGTCTTCCGGGAGAAGAATATCCTTCGTTGATCGCGAGAGCTTATCATGGGCTAAGTTGGGACACCCTGCGAGGTTTGAACTTTGAAAGCCGTGCCATGGTTATGTGGCAGATGGGAATTTGTTAATGTCGGTTGTAGAAAACCGAAGTTGATCTCAATTAAAATACACCAACCGTGTGCGTAACATGTAGTGTCTCTTTTGGGGTTGATCGAGAGAGAACACGGTTTTAGGTTATGTTTGGCGTAAGTAGGAGTTCAGGATCACTTCTTGATCATTACTAGTTGACGACCGTTCCTTTGTTTCTCTTCTCGCTCTCATTTGCGTATGTTAGCCACCATATATGCTTAGCTGCTGCAACCTCACCACTTTACCCCTTCCTTTCCCTTTAAGCTTTGCTAGTCTTGATACCCATGGTAATGGGATTGCTGAGTCCTCGTGGCTCACTGATTACTACACCACCGATTGCGGTACAGGTTTGCGATGATCATGGCGTGAGGCGATGTTTGCTTGTGTTGGAGTTCTTCTTCTTCTTCTTGATCGAGGGATAGGTTCGGTCGGCCTTTGGGCTAGCGAGGTGGATGTCGTTTGAGTTTTGTTTATGTTTCATCCGTAGTGGGATGTTGATCTTATATATGATGTTGATGTATTCTTGTGGCATTTGTGCCTTATGTATATATCCCTATCTATTATGTAATGTTGATGTAATGATATCCACCTTGCAAAAGCGTTTCAATATCGGGTCTATCCTTGGTGGGACCATCGAGTTCCTTTTGGATAGGAATAGCATATTAGGCGTGACAAGTTAGTATCGAGCCTCGACCGACCCTAAGGCCCCTTGATTGATCGTGTAGTTTGGCGTTGTTGAGTCTAGAATAAAACTATTTTGGTCTAGTTATATCGGAGTAGAATTCTTTTACTCCTCAGCCCCGTCGCTCTGGTGAGGAATCTTGGCGTAGGTGTTTTGAATTACTCCTCTTCCGTTCAAAATTTTCTTTAGGATCACTTGATTGGTTTTCGATCGTTGTTCCTCACTCTTTTTATCCGGTGCTTTTCTCGTCAAGTTGACTCGAGACCTCTTCATCTTTGCCAAGTTCAATCCTCGGTTCTTCCTCCGGCGTCGTTGTTTTTCCTTGTCGAAGTTGTCCTTGTTTTCCCACCCACCCACCTTTTCTTCTACGGAACGGAGTCCGTAATCGAGTATCCATCCTACTGCGTGTGAAGTCTTTGCTTTCTTTCCTCAATGATTTCAACGGTGTTTTCTCTTCAAGATATTAAGTCGGTTTCCCCTTCAAGTTGCCTTTGTTTTCCGCCCTCCACCCTTTTATTCCGGAGTTGAATTTCTTCCGACCATCAATTTCATTCGTGGAGTCTCTTGATCTTCCTCAATCATTTCAACGGTGAATTCTCGTCTCGTTCGTCATTCTTCATCTCTTTCTTTTCGGTGGATTCAATTCAAGTTTTTCGGGTTAATCATATTCTTTTCCTTGAAGTGTTCTCTTTGCTCGTTAGCCTCTCGCTTGATTTATCATTCGGAGTTCGGTAGACATCTCGGAGATTAAATGCGTGTTCTAATTAATTCGAGGTTGTCACCTCATTTAAATATTTCAATCATTCGGTGCATCATCTATCTATTCAACATCCCTTTCCAGCGGTGTTTTCTTTTAGTGGGCCCTAACCCACGGTCTTTTCGAGGATCTTACGACTCTTCTAATTTCCCGGAGGTATTCTCAATTCTTTTCGGAGTTTGGCGTAAGTATGAATTTCATCGATCGAGATGCCATCTCCAAGATCGATTTCAAATCATTTTCATTGTTGGCTCAACCTCTACGGTTTTCTTTCTTCCGAAGTTTCGGTAATTTTTGGTGGTGTTTATCGTCGTCTTTGAAGACCGTCGTAAATTTTTCTCTTAAATCTTGTCCGTTCTCCGGAGATTCGCGGTGCTAGCTCGATGTTATCATATCTAGTTGTTTCCAGTTGTGCAATTCTTTTCATCCATCAGGATATTTAGAAGTTGATTTCTATTTCTCTTTCACCGGAGGCCATCATTCAGATTATCGTTCTATATTTATCCGGAGGAGATTCGTTCAAGTGTTCTTTAATCAGCTCATGATCTCTTTGTTCTTTTGCATCTAAATCCCTCGAGCATATTTGTGTTTCTTATTCTTCCGGTGTTTCATCAAGATTCTTTTCCTTGATTATCATTTAATCCATTCCTTCTTTCAATCTTACAAATTGGTTCATGAAGACTTTCTCAAGTTTTACATGCTATCCTTCTCAATCCTTTTTCAAGAGAATAAGTATTATGCCAAATCCATTTCATGTCATCAATTTAATTTGATGAAGGATAAGCATACAATAAATCTTATTCTTATTTCATCCAAGTGATAATCCCTTCCTTGAGTTTGTTCTTGATGAATAAATTCTAGTTCCAAGTGTTTTCATCTTTTCTTTTCGGAGTTCAAATTTTCTTGGCCATCTCGTGGAACCTCCATCTAAGTCATCATAAGGCTCATCTATTCTTTCATCCTTCATTTTATCTCATCATCCTTTTTGTTACGGAGTTCTTCATGGTGGTTCTTCATGATTTAATTCTTTCTTCAGAGTTTCATCAATATTTTGTGGAATTCAAATATCTTTTCTTCTCGCATCTTAAAGTGTAATTAATTCTCCGTATTCTTTTGAAGTGGAGTTTTGCATCTTCGTTCTTCTCAGCTATTCAATCTTTTCCGCTTGTGGTGGTGATCAACTCTTAATTTTGGGATGTTTTCCATAAGTCCACAACAAGCTTATTCTTTTGTTGTTGAATTTCTCAACAACTCCGTTCAATCCTTTCTTCTAAGATGCTTTCTATTTCATTCTTGGCACAAGTTGTCATATTCTTATCCGTTCTTTTCATTCAACTTTGTCAATTCCTTCCGGAGGTTTTTTTGGTGTCATGTCTTCATCAAATATCATTCCATCCTTCGGTCTTATTCGTTTCTTTTCTCATTCTAACCACTCCGGTTAGAGCGAGTTGCTTCGAGTCTATCTGAGTCGTGGAGTTTTCGATTCTCGTCATTCGTCATTCTCGTTGTTCCTCTCTTATTCTCGAGTGCTCTCGAGGTCTTTGCTTCTTCTTTTGAGTTCTTGTTTCACCTCATCCCTTTTTCCCTTCCGTCTCGGTCCTAAGATCTCGGGCGAGATCTCTTATTAGTGGAGGAGTGTTATAGCGCCCGGATTCGATCGCCGGTGTCCTTGATTATTATTGTCTTTGCCATGTCATGTGCTTGCGTGTTGCACTTTGCCATGTCATCATCTGCATTTCATATCATGTCATCATGTGCATTTCATTTTGCATACGTGTTAGTCTCATGCATCGAGAGCATTTTCCCGTTGTCCGTTTTGCAATCCGGCACTCCTATGTCTCCGGCGCCCTCCTTTTACCTCTTTTACGTGGTGGCGAAAAAATGTTCGGAATGGGATGCAACGGCATGCGGTCTTATTATAGTGTGAGCGAGGCGCTGTCAAGTTTAATGCGCATTTGGAGTCATTTGATAGTCAAGCGTTAAACCTACTACCCGCAATATAGGCGGTATATTCATCAGAACGTTCGGTTTAGAAACTGCTGCCGGTCTCTCTCTCTTCTCAGCCTAGCCCATCTACACACCCCCAACCCCTCTCTAGTCTCTCCGCTCCGAGCCGTTCGATAAGCGATCATGCGGTCCGAAAATGGAGCTAATCCCTAACCTGGCCCCTTTCCTATTTAAACACCACCCTTGTCCATTTTGGGCAGCCTAGCCCCCGCTACCTCTGGTCTTCCTCCCTCCTCGAATCTGCGCCCCAATCATCGGCCTTGCCTCCGCCTCGTTTACCCGCTCCCTCCTCGCCACTTGGCGCCGCCATGATGCCCGTAATAACCAGGGGCTGGCCACGTGCCCTGCGCCTCCCCGCCGCCCTTGCGCCTCCGCCCCGTCAGAGGCCCTTGCGAAACCGCCGGGGCCAGCCCGGCCCGTCACGCCCGCGCCGCCTCGCTCCCGTCGCCTCGCGCCTCTCGTCGGGATCGGCGGGCCCGATCTCGCCTCGCCTTGCGTTGGCCGGCGACCCCGGGCCGCCCGTCTCGCCGCCCGTGAGACCAATCGCTTGCGTCCGGCCTCCTCTCCTTCCTTTCTCCTTCCTCCCCTCGCCAGCTCTCTCTCTCTCTCTCGGCTGCAGCCAGCCGCCCTTGTGAGGCTCGCCCGTCTTGATTCGTGGGCTCCGCCCGGTCGCCGTCGAGCTCGGATCCACGGAACCCCCGCCTCCGGATCCGTCCTTTTCCCTCGTCCTCGCCGCCCGTCGCTCCGTTCGCGAGTCCGTGACCCGCCGCCGTCGCCGCCATTGCCACGCTCGGGACCGAGCACGGCGCTAAATGCCCTCGCGTGGGCCCCGCAATCGAGGCAGGCGCGGCGTGGCCAAGCCTGGCCGGCCTCCCCTCCCGGCCGAGACAGCGGCCTGCCGCCTCCTCTCCTCCGGCCCAGCAGCCAAGGCCCAGCCAGCTTCAGCCTCGCATTGGCCCACTCTCCTCTGTTTTTTTGCTAGGTATAAAACTGCTAAGTCCCCGAGTTTCAGTAATTTACATGCCTTTTCATTGCATCATAACTCTGTCATCGTTGCTCCGTTTTGCGCGTGTAATATGTCAAAATGTTCGTCTCGAAGAGTAGATCATTTCATCTCATTGCATCATTTTCATTTGAGCTCATCTTGATGCGAAATGCTGTTAGAAAGAGTGCTATGTGATGTTAGTTTCTGATTTTTGTCGAACTTGCACTTTGTCATTTTGCCATGATTGATGTGTGCATCCTATGAACTTGAGTCCTACATGTGTTTTGTAATATGCCATGTCTTCTTTCAGTGGTTCTTGCTATGTATTTTGTGATCTATGTGGTGACTAGCACAAGCATGCAAACTAGGTGTCTTGTTGTTGCTGATTTCAGCCCTGTTTTCTTGATATTTTGATGCCATGTTAACTTGATGCTCTGAGAGAGATCCATGCATATTTTGAGATACTTCAGTAAGGATGTTTTGTTTAACATGTCTTGCTCTATCCATCCATGCCCTTGTTTGCAATTATGGAGTACCATAGCTTGAGTCAATCGAGCTCTACTTTTGCTATCAAATGTTTCTGGCAGATTGTTTACATGTTATTCAATTTTGCCAAGGTTGTTGTGGTTGATCCTTGTATGCTATGTTATTGTTCTTGCCATGTATATCTTCTAGGCCATGTCTTCTTGATGTATGTATGCTTAGTTTTTCATATAAGGCTCTGTGGTGAGTGCATTGAGCTTGTAAACATGCCTACTTGTTATCAGTTTTGACATGCCATGTTGCTGAATCTGATATGAAACTTTCGATTTTGACATGGTGTTACTATATTTTCTGATCCTTTTGGCTTATGGTCACTAAAGGACTTTTGTTCTATGCATTTAGTAGATTCATGCCATGCCTTTGTTTGCCATGATAAGTTCCTGTAACATGTTGTTTGATAGCTCTAAACATTGCAACTTTGATGTTATTTACGCCAATGCAGAAGCTGTTATTACTTGCAATCTTGCCATGTCATTTTGAGCATGTTCTAGTCATTTCTGGAGATAGCTCAGTGTTCATGTTTTGTAATGCTTACCTGTAGATCATGCCCATGCCTTTTGTTATTATGTTGAGATGCTGTAGCATAGTGTTTTGATGCTTGCAATATGCCTACTTGCTGTTTTGGACAGATTGTTGCCATAACTTGTATTGTGTGTATGTGTTGGACCGTTGCTCCGTTTTGAGTGTGCTCTATATGAAACTTGCTTGATTTTGCATGTAGTTTCATATTATCATGTTGCATCCTTGTTTTGAGGTGTTTGCTTGATGTTTGTATGCATTTTGCATCAATGCCATGTTTATCTTGTTTTGCTCATATCTTCTAGGCCGTAGCTCCGAATCTAATGAACTTTATATGTAACTTGACTAGAATTTCGTGTAGATCATCGTGGTGCATTTTAACTTGCTGTTTAACAACTTGAGCATAAAGTTATTCAGATCTGGACCAATTTCGAAATTTGCATATGAGGACTTACCGAAATTGTTATATGTTGTTCCGGCCTCATTTAAACTTGCCTTGATGTGTTGTTCTTGTTTGCATCATCTCTTGCCATGAATAGCTTCATGTAGCTTTGTCATGCATCATGTTTGTTGTGCATCATGCCTTGTTATTGTGTGGTGTGTTTACTATGTTGTGTGCTTCTTCTTGTTAGTTCTGTTTAGTTGCGATCGTGAGGATTCATTCGTCTCGCTTGGTTGGCTTCTTCCGTTCGTCTTCTTCATGGACTCGTTCTTCTTCCTTGCGGGATTTCAGGCAAGATGACCGCTTCTACTGGATCTCACTACTATCATTGCTATGCTAGTTGCTTAGTTCTATCGCTATCTTTGCGCTACCTATTACTGTTTATCAAGCCATCCCAAATTGCCATGTCAGCCTCTAACCTTTGCACCCTTCCTACAAACCGTTGTTTGGCTATGTTACCGCTTTGCTCAGCCCTCTTATAGCGTTGTTAGTTGCAGGTGAAGATGAAGTTTGTTCCTTGTTGGAACATGGAGATGTTGTTCCTTGTTGGAACATGTTTA
>JAHIAM010008892.1:0-16346 GCA_021605205.1 Aegilops longissima
TGTCATCGGTATGTTACTTGCCGAGATTGATCGTCGGTATCAATACCTAGTTCAATCTCGTTCCGGCAAGTCTCTTTACTCGTTCGTAATACATCATCTAAAACTAACTTATTAGTTGCAATGCTTGCAAAGCTTATGTGATGTGTATTACCGAGAAGTCCTAGAATACCTCTCCGCAATCGGATTGTGAACCTAATCTCAATCGCCAACCCAACATGTACCTTTGGAGACACCTAGTACTCCTTTATAATCACCCAGTTCGTTGTGGCGTTTGGTAGCACCAAAGTGTTCCTCGGTAAATGGGAGTTGCATAATCTCATAGTTATCGGAACATGTATAAGTCATGAAGAAAGCAATAGCAATATACTACGATCAAGTGCTAGGCTAACGGAATGGGTCATGTCAATCACATCATTCTCCTAATGATGTGATCCCATTAATCAAATAACAACACATGTCTATGGTTAGGAAACATAACCATCTTTGATTAATGAGCTAGTCTAGTAGAGGCATACTAGTGACTATATGTTTGTCTATGTATTCACACATGTATCATGTTTCGGTTAATACAATTCTAGCATGAATAATAAACATTTATCATGATATGAGGAAATAAATAATAACTTTATTATTGCCTCTAGGGCATATTTCCTTGATCTCCCACTTGCACTAAGTCAATAATCTAGATTACGATAATGATTCTAACACCCATGGAGTCTTGGTGCTGATCATGTTTTGCTCGAGGAAGAGGCTTAGTCAATGGGTGCGCAATATTCAGATCCGTATGTATCTTGCAAATCTCTATGTCTCCACAGGACTTGGTCGAATGGAATTAGGCGTCTCTTGATATGCTTGGTCCTCTTGTGAAATCTGGATTCCTTTGCCAAGGCAATTGCACCATATTGTCACGAGAAGATCTTCATTGGTCCCGATGCACTAGGTATGACACCTAGATCGAAATGAACTCTTTCATCCAGACTCCTTCATTTGCTGCTTCGAGCAGCTATGTACTCTGCTTCACATGTAGATCCCGCCGGCGCTTTGTTTAGAACTGCACCAACTAACAGCTCCACCGTTTAATAAAAACACGTATCCGGTTTGCGATTTAGAATCGTCGGATCGATTGTCAGCTTACATCGGCGTAACCATTTCGACAAGCTCTTTGTCACCTCCATATCTGAAACATATCCTTAGTCCTTTTCGTATTTGGGGATGTTCTTGACCGCTGTCCGATGATCCACTCTGGATTACTTTGGTACCTCTTGCCAAGCTTATTGCTAAGCATCGTCGGTCTGGTACACAGCATTGCATACATGATAGAGCCTATGGCTGAAGCATAGGGAGCATCTTTCATTTTCTCTCTATCTTCTGCTGTGGTCGGGCATTGAGCGACTCAATTTCACACCTATAATACAGGTAAAAACCTTTCTTTGCCTGATCCATTTTGAACCTTTTCAAAACTTTATCAAGGTATGTGCTTTGTGAAAGTCAATTAAGCGTCTTGATCTATCTCTATAGATCTTGATGCCCAATATATAACAGCTTCACGAGGTCTTTCATTGAAAAACTTTTATTCAAGTATCCTTTTATGCTATCCAGAAATTCTATATTATTTCCAATTAATAATATATCGTCCATATAATATTAGAAATGCTACGGAGCTCCCACTCACTTTCTTGTAAATACAGGCTTCTCCAAAGTCTGTATAAAACCATATGCTTTGATCACACTATCAGCGTTTATTCTAACTCCGAAGGCTTGCACGGACCATAAATTGATCATTGGAGCTTGCACACTTTGTTAGCACCTTTGGGATCAACAAAACCATCTGGTTGCATCATATACAACTCTTATTCTAGAAATCCATTCAAGAATGCAGTTTTTACATCTATTTGCCAAATTTCATAATCATAAAATGCAGCAATTGCTAACATGATTGGACAGACTTAAGCATCGCTCTGGTGAGAAAGTCTCGTAGTCAACCCCTTGAACTGTTGGAGCGTAGCAGAAATTCAAAATTTTCTTACGTGTCACCAAGATCTATCTATGGAGAAACTAGCGAGGAAGGAGGTGCATCTACATACCCTTGTAGATCGCTAAGCGGAAGCGTTCATGTGAAAGGGTTGATGGAGTCGTGCACGTCGTGATTCAAATCACGAGATCCTGCTGAGCAGACGGCACCTCCGCGTTCAACACCGCACAGCCGGTGGCGTCTCCCATGCCTTGATCCAGCAAGGAGAGAGGAGAGGTTGAGAAGACTCCATCCAGCAGCAGCACAGGCGTGGTGGTGGTGGAGGCGTGGCAATCCCAGAGGGCCGCAAGCACCAAGGGAGAGGAGGAGGAGGAAGCGGGGCTGCACCAGGAGGAGTTCTCATGTGTGGCAGCCCCAAACCTCAACTATATGGGGAAGGGGGCGTGCTTGCTAATTCCCCACCCCAGGGGTGCGGCCAGCCTAGATCCCATCTAGGGGGCCAAGGGAGGTGCCTCCCAAGTCAAGTGGAGGCCTCCCCTTTAGTTTACCCTTCCCATGCGCATGGGCCTTAGGGGCTGGTGCCCTGGCCCATAAAGGCTAGGCGCCCCCTACAGCCCATGCTACTGTATTGGACGTGGTGGAACTATTTCCGGACCTCGGACCCCTCCGAATCCTCGGAACCTTCGACTTCGGTACAATACCGAAAAAACCGAACTTTTCGAACCGAACAACAACTTTCCATATATAAATCTTTACCTCCGGAACTCCTCGTGGCGTCAGGATCTCATCCGGGACTCGAACAACATTCGGTAACCACATACAAACTTCCTTTATAACCCTAAGCGTCGCCAGACCTTAAGTGCCCTACGGGTTCGGAATCATCGGAACATGACCGGGCGTTCTCCGGTCAATAACCAACAGCGATCTGGATACCCATGTTGGCTCCCATATTCCGATGATCTCATCGGATGGACCACGATGTCAAGGACTCAATCGATCCGTATACAATTCCCTTTGTCTAGCGGTATTGTACTTGCCGAGATTGATCGTGGTATCCTATACCTTGTTCAATCTGTTACCGGCAACTCTCTTTACTCGTTCGTAACACATCATCCGTGATCAACCCCTTGGTCACATTGTGCACATTATGATGATGTCCTACGGTGGGCGAAGATACCTCTCCGTTTACGGGTGACAAATCCAGTCTCGATTAGTGCCAACCCAGAGACACTTTCGAGATACCTAATGCACCTTTATAGCCACCCGATTCGTTGTGACGTTTGGTACACCAAAGCATTCCTCGGTATCCGGGAGTTGCACAATCTCATGGGCTAAAATGATACTTGACATTAGAAAAGCTTTAGCATAGAACTCGATCTTTGTGCTAGGCTTAGGATTGGGTCTTGTCCATCACATCATTCTCCTAATGATGTGATCCGTTATCAATGACATCAAATGTCCATGGTTGGAAACCGTAACCATCTATTGATCAACGAGCTAGCCAATAGAGGCTTCACTAGGGACATGGTGTTGTCTATGTATCCACACTTGTATTTGAGTTTCCTATCAATACAATTATAGCATGGATAATAGCGATTATCATGAACAAGGAAATATAATAATAATAACTAATTTATTATTGCCTCTAGGGCATATTTCAACAGTCTCCACTTGCACTAGAGTCAATAATCTAGTTCACATCGTCATGTGATTAACACGATAGGTCACATCGCCATGACCAACACCCAAGAGTTTACTAGTGTACGTAAACTAGTTCACATCATCATGTGATTTAGACTCAATGAGTTCGAGGTTTGATCATGTTTTGCTTGTGAGAGAGGTTTTAGTCAATGGGTTTTTAGTCATGGTCTGAACCTTTCAGATCGTGTGTGCTTTCAAATTTCTAGGTCATATTATAAATGCTGCTTCCACGCTCCACTTGGATCTATTCCAAATGGTTGCTCCACTATCACGTATCCGGTTTGCTACTCGAGTCACTCGGATAGGTGTTAGCTTCATCGGCGTAACCCTACGCCGAACTCTTTATCACCTCCATAATAGAAACATGTCCTTATTTACTCCAAGGACAATTTTGACCGTGTCCAATGATCCATTCCTGGATCATTCTTGTATATATTTGACTCATGGCGGCACACTTACAGTGCGGTACCACATAGCATACTATAGAGCCTATGTCTGAAGCATGGGGGACGACCTTCGTCTTTTTACGCCGTGGTCGAGCTTTTAACTCTTAACTCCATACCTTATCAGGCAAGAACTCCTTCTTTGACTGATCCATTATGCGACCCGACCTCGGGCGGTCAAGCCTACGTATTCTTGTGCCATCCACGGATCAGTATCTGCTTTACAGATACATCAATGTATATATCAAAGTGCAATCACATGCATAAATAACGTAAAACTGATATATACCTCATAATACTCGCGGAAACAATCAAGCGGGTGTAGGTCCCATCAGCGCCATCGGCGAGGTTGAGTGTAGACCGTAACCACAATCGTAACTCTTACTCGTAGAAATATCGCAACATGATACGTTGCAGCCGTGTAAATCAGTACATTGAATGTACCGGCAAGATCACAACATGAAAACAGATGATAAAACTATACTATATGCAATATGGCTTTGGCTCGTATCTGAATTTTGTTTGCGTAAAAGCTGGTTTTATTTTACCTACATCAAAGGAATAAATGAAGTCTGTACTAAGGAGTTTTCTATCATGACATGGTTCCGTAACCGATGTCTCATAGCCCAAATCATCATAAGTTACCCACCATTAAGTTATCAATCCGGTGTTGAGAGTTCGAGATAGATCCAAGTCAGGCTCAAATTGTCGTAACCGGGGACGGCTGATTAGGTTATAACCCTCGCAGAGGTTTGTACACTTTACCCAAAGATTGATCCCTCTCTTTACGTTCTCGCACTTAAGGGTGTTTGAGAACAAGATGACCAAACATGGTCTTCCAAAGTTCCTCGACCCTTTTCCGGTACTCAACCCATCCTACCGTGTTCTACATCTGCTAGTACCGTCCCAGCCAGTCACAACTAAGGTCAACCAAGCGAGCCCATAATGACTTGCGGTTGCCGGGTAAGCTTCGGGCATGAAGTATTCTTCCGTCTCTTTGGAGTGCAGGTGAAGCTTTCCGCAAGATGTCATGGCGCTTCTCCATGCATCCCGGCAACCTTTGGTTTCTCAGGGTGCCGTCAACAAATCCTTCACCCAGTGGTGCGTATTGAATTCTTGTCTCGAGTCTTGAAGTCTTGAGGTCTTGAAGATGCAGTCCTTGCAGATTCCATCATGGAGTTATCGTCATTGGCGTAGAGTCCTCCTTCTTCACACCACTCTCGAACACTCATACCAAACCCGTCTACTACGGTAGCATTAGAATAAAATAACGTCCGGGCTTGGTAGCAGGGTGATGGGTTCCTACCTCATGCATACTACTCAACTACAATTTCAATAACACTCTTGACGGTGGTTGCAAGGATGCCACTAAATGCAATAAAAACATAGGTATAAGCAATGGTCAAAGTGAACTTGCTGGTAATACTTGATGAAGATAACATGTCGGAAAATGACTTGGTAGAACTAATCGTCACTCCGTTGAAAATCTATATAGTCAAACATAGCATTCACATAAGCAAACATCCTAGCAAACAATTTTGCTTTTCGAAATAACAATCAAAACAGCAAGGAAAATTGATAATAAAACTCAAACAAAATCAAAAAAACTTCAAATAAAACTACAAGAAAAACTACTAAGATCTATGACTTTGCTACAAACATCTAATATAGTTTTGCCGTAAGTAAAAACTTAACAACAATTAAAATACTAAAATAATAAATTAACAGAAAATAAAATGTAAAATAACTAATTTAACAGAAAGTATTTTTCCATAAAATTTTATTTGCAAAAGAAACAAATAAAAGCTTTTATAAAACTCTAACTATGACCTATAGAAGGTTTCATACAAAACTAAGGAAAATAATTTTTTAAATAAAATAAATTTTCTCCTGTTGTCTAACAGAAACACAACTAATTTTGTCAAAAGTGACAAAAGAAATAATTTAAAACTAATAAAAACAATAAATAAAAGCTAAAACAGAACTAATATTAAAACAGTACTGTTTTGCTAAAACCTAATTTAAATTAACCTGAAAATAAAATACTAAATACTACTGGATAAACAAAGGTCCTAGAGACCAGGAGCAATAAGAATTAATTAAAACCTATTTTTAAACTCCGGAATAAGCAAAACAAGCTTTAATTCAAATCTGATCTAACTCAATTTTATAAATCCAAACATAGACAAATTATATATTTTTGAAACTACAAGAAAGTGATCTAGCATAAAAGAATCAGCATCATTGGACTTCTAGATCAAAGTTATAAGCTAAACAAAACGGAACTAAATCTGTTACGAAAATAAATCTGAAAACAAAAGTTACCTGTACGTGAGGTAGAGATGGCGGAAGGAGGCAGTGGAGGCTGCTCAGTGGGAGGTGGCGCTTGAGGTGGTGCTCACTCCTGGTGAACTCCTGGTGGCGTTCTGGAAACCAGGAAAAGGAGACGGTGGCGAGGAGGCTCGGGCAGGAGGCGTGGTGATGGGAAAAATGGAGCGAGGAGAGGAGGGGGTTTATAGGGTATCGGGTGGCGCTGGGATGGAAAAACGAAGGAGATCGGGAAGGTGGAGATTCTGTCTCCATGGATATAAACTTCTGTAACGTGAGAGGAAACAGAGGAAGGAGATGATCTCTTGTTGGGCTAGAATAGGAAAGTGCTTAATGGGCAGCAGGTTTTCCTACTAAAACGATTCCATTCCTATTTTTAAAATTAGGAAACTAAAACAATAAAAATCAAATCAATTGAATAAAGAGTTTTTATATACTAAAATTATCAGAAAAATAAAATGTAGATGATGAGCATTATTCACGGCCAAAATAAAAACTTAAAAAAATGTTTTCAGAAAATCCCTAAAGGCTTTATTTCTTTTGCAAATAATTTTAAATAAAAACTTTGGTTTTCTTGGCTCAAATATTTTCAAAAATGCCCCTGATTTTGGAGGTCATTTTCCTCCGCTCTTTCTTGCTTGCAAGAATTTATTTCGAGGTATTTCTCGGGGAAGAAAATAGAAGCAAGTGCAAATATTTGAAAGAATTAAATTGCAAAACTCGTTCAAATTCTTCATAGTTGAAGAAGTCATGTCATCTTCTCTCATTGATTTTAATAGGATGAATTTGAATTTACGGAGAAGGGAAAGTCATTTATTCCTCTCATTCAAAGTTTTTGAAAAGGTTCAAATTTCACTCAAGTTTAATTCACTCAAGCAAACAAACAAACAATTAATTATATTAACATTCCAAAATTTGGGATGTTACAAACCTACACACTTAAAATGAATCTAGTCCTCAAGATTGAAGAGGCTAGCAAAAAAAGGGTTAGGGGTTGGGGTCTTCTAGCAAATGTCTTGGTCAGAAAGGTCAGGGTGCTACCACACTTAAAACAAGGTCATGGTTCCAATAAACTCAGATATTTCCTCTGGAGGGCTGATAATGTATGTCTCTTCACATATCTTACAATAGCTCCTTCATTAAAGCTCTTACATCGGAAGCATAGAGTTTTCCTCAAAAGCTTGGGTCGGTTGTCAAAGTTGAAGTTAATCCAGTGGATCTTCTTAGCTGATGGGTCTGTGTCCATTCTAAACAACTATCGAAACACTCATGGTGGTCTACAATTTATGGTTTTCTCCTACAGAAAACGGGTCTGGGTTGAACCTCACCGTATAACCTACGTTTGGCAACGGTTGCCGGTACATGGATCAATCTGTTGGGGAGCGTGTAATTTCAAAAATTTCCTACGATCACGCAAGACCATGGTGATGGCATAGCGAGAGGAAGAGTGTCCGTCCACGTACCTCGTGGGCCGAAAGCGAGCGTTATAACAGCGGTTGATGTAGTCGTCGTCTTCACGATCCGACGATCCAAGCACCGAGCACGTGGCACCTCCGAGTTCTGCACCACGTTCAGCTCGATGGCGATCCCGGACTCGATCCAGCAAAGTGTCGGGGATGAGTTCCGTCGACGGCGATGATGTTGATGCTCCACCGCGGAAGCGCCTAAGCTCATGACGATATGACTTCTCGGCGCGGGGCCGCTAAGCTCATGACGATATGACCGAAGTGGAATATGGTGGAGGGGCACCGCCTACGGCTAAAACGATCCGTGATCAACTTGTGTGTCATGGGGTGCCCCTGCCCCGTATATAAAGGATGGAGGAAGGGAGGCAATAAATGCGGCCAGGTGTGGAGTCTACTAGGACTCCAAGTCCTAATAGGAGTCCACCAAGAGGGAGGAAGGAGAAGGAAGTGGAGGAGAAGAAGGAGGTGGCGGCCTTTCCCTAGTCCAATTCGGACTAGAGGCGCCTTAACCACCCTCTTCCCAAAGCCCATCAAGGCCATTTTCCCGTAATCCCGTAACTCCCGGTACTCGAAAAATACCCGATCATTGGAACCTTTCGAACTCGAATATAGTCGTCCAATATATCGATCTTTCGTCTCGACCATTTGAGACTCCTCGTCATGTCCCGATCTCATCCGGGACTCCGAACTCCTTCGGTACATCAAAACTCATAAACTCATAATATAAGCATCATGAAACCTTAGCGTGCGGACCCTACGGGTTCGAGAACTATGTAACATGACCTAGAACATTCTCGGTCAATAACCAATAGCGGAACCTGGATGCCCATATTGGTTCCTACATATTCTGAAGATCTTTATCGGTCAAACCGCATAACAACATACTTTGTTCCCTTTGTCATCGGTATGTTACTTGCGAGATTGATCGTCGGTATCAATACCTAGTTCAATCTCGTCACCGGCAAGTCTCTTTACTCGTTCGTAATATCATCTCACCTAACACATTTAGTTGCAATGCACTGAGCTTGTGATGTGCATTACCGAGAGGGCCGAGATACCTCTCCGACATTCGAGATGACACTAATCTCGAAATCGCCAACCCAACATCTGCCTTTGGAGACACCTGTAGTACTCCTTTATAATCACCCGATTCGTTGTGACGTTTGGTAGTACCAAAGTGTTCCTCGATGGCAGGAGTTGCATAATCTCATAGTCATAGGAACATGTATAAGTCATGAAGAAAAGCACTAGCAACAAACTATACGATCAGGTGCTATGCTAATGGAATGGGTCATGTCAATCAGATCATTCAACCAATGATGTGATCCCGTTAATCAAATAACAACTCCTTGTTCATGGTTGGAAACATAACCATCTTTGATTAACGAGCTAGTCAATAGAGGCATACTAGTGACACTCTGTAGGTTTATGTATTCACACATGTATTATGTTTCCGGTTAATACAATTCTAGCATGAATAATAAACATTTATCATGATATAAAATAAATAATAACTTTATTATTGCCTCTAGGGCATATTTCCTTGATCTCCACTTGCACTAGAGTCAATAATCTAGTTCACATACATGTGATTTAACATCAATAGTTCATCGTATGTGATTAACACCCATAGTTCACATCGTCATGTGACCAACACCCAAAGGTTTACTAGAGTCAATAATCTAGTTCACATCGCTATGTGATTAACACCCAAAGTACTAAGGTGTGATCATGTTTTGCTTGTGAGATAATTTTAGTCAGCAGATACATCACATTCGGTATGATATTGCAAATTTCTATGTCTACAATGCTACATGGAGCTACTCGCTAATTGCTCCCACTTTCAATATATCTAGATTGAGACTCGAGTCATCTAGATTAGTGTTAAAACTTGCATCGGCGTAACCTTTTACGGCGAACCTTTTTCACTTCCATAATCGACATATCCTTATTCTACTAAGATAATTTTGACGCTGTCCATTGATCTACTCCTAGATCTCTATTGCACTCCTTGCCAATCTTAGTGGTAGGGTAGCAATAGATCTGGTACAACATGACATACTTTATAGAACCTATGGCTGATGCATGAGAATGACTTTCATTCTCTTTCTATCTTACTGCAGTGGTCGGTTTTGAGTCTTACTCAATCTTACACCTTGTAACACAGGCAAGAACTCTTTCTTTAACTGTTCCATTTGAACTACTTCAAAATCTTTGTCAAGTATGTATTCATTGAAAAACTTATCAAGCGTCTTGATCTATCTCTATAGATCTTGATGCTCAATATGTAAGCAACTTCACGAGGTCCTTCTTTGAAAAACTCCTTTCAAATACTCCTTTATGCTTTAGAATAATTCTACATTATTTCGATCAACAATATGTCATTCACATATACTTATCGAAATGCTGTAGTGCTCCACTCACTTTCTTGTAAATACGGGCTTCTGCAAGTCTGTAAAAACTATATGCTTTGATCACACTATCAGCGTTTATTCTAACTCGAGATGCTTGCACGGTCCATAGATGGATGTGGAGTTTGCACATTGTTAGCTCCTTTAGGATTGACAAAACCTTCTGGTTGCATCATATACAACTCTTCTTTAATAAATCCATTAAGAATGTATTTTGACATCCATTTGCGATTTCATAAAATGTGGCGATTGCTAACATGATTCGGACAGACATAAGCATACATGGTTGAGTAAATCTCATTGTAGTCAACACCTTGAACTTGTCGAAAACCTTTCTGCGACAAGTCGAGCTTTGTAGATAGTAATACTACTATCGGCATCTGTCTTCCTCTTGAAGATCCATTTATATAATATGGCTTGCCGATCATCGAGCAACTCATCAAAGTCCACACTTTGTTCTCATATATGGATCCATCTCAGATTTCATGGTCTCAAACCATTTATGGAATCTGGGCTCATCATCCTTCCTCATAGTTAGTAGGTTCATCATGGTCTAGTAACATGACTTCTAGAATAGGATAACCGTTACCACTCACAGTGCGGATCTTACTCTGGAAGACCTCGAGGTTTGGTAGCAACTTGATCTGAAGTTTCATGATCATCATCATTAACTTCCTCACTAATTTTATTTGCAAAAAGAAACAAATAAAAGCTTTTATAAAACTCTAACTATGACCTATAGAAGGTTTCATACAAAACTAAGGAAAATAATTTTTTTAAATAAAAATAAATTTTCTCCTGTTGTCTAACAGAAACACAACTAATTTTGTCAAAAGTGACAAAAAGAAATAATTTAAAACTAATAAAAACAATAAATAAAGCTAAAACAGAACTAATATTAAAACAGTACTGTTTTGCTAAAAACCTAATTTAAATTAACCTGAAAATAAAATACTAAATACTACTGGATAAACAAAGGTCCTAGAGACCAGGAGCAATAAAATTAATTAAAAACCTATTTTTAAACTCCCGGAATAAGCAAAACAAGCTTTAATTCAAATCTGATCTAACTCAATTTTATAAATCCAAACATAGACAAATTATATATTTTTGGAAACTACAAGAAAATTGTGATCTAGCATAAAAGAATCAGCATCATTGGACTTCTAGATCAAAAGTTATAAGCTAAACAAGAACGGAACTAAATCTGTTACGAAAATAAATCTGAAAACAGCAGGAGTTACCTGTCGTGAGTAGAGATGGCAGGAAGGAGCGCATGTGGAGGCTGCTCGGCGAGGTGGCGCGAGGTGGGTGGCGGAGGAGGTGGCGTTGGGAGGTGGCTGGCGCCTCGGTCTCTCACTCCTGGCGTCGGGCTCTGATGGCGTTCTAGGCAGGAAAAGGAGGCGTGCAGGGGGCAGGAGGCGTGGTGATGGGAAAAATGGAGCGAGGAGAGGAGGGGTTTTATAGCGGTTCGGGTGGCGCTGGGATGGAAAACGAAGGAGATCGGGAAGGTGGAATTCTGTCTCCATGGATATGGAAAGCTCATGCGTGAGAGGAAACAGAGGAAGGAGATGATCTCTTGTTGGGCTAGAATAGGAAAGTGCTTAATGGGCCAGCAGGTTTTCCTACTAAAAGCGATTCCATTCCTATTTTAAAATTAGGAAACTAAAACAATAAAGAAATCAAATCAATTGAATAAAGGTTTTTATATACTAAAATTATCAGAAAAATAAAATGTAGATGATGAGCATTATTCACGGCAAAATAAAACTTAAAAAAAATGTTTTCAGAAAATCCCTAAAGGCTTTATTTCTTTTTGCAAATAATTTTAAATAAAAACTTTGGTTTTCTTGGCTCAAATATTTTCAAAATGCCCCTGATTTTGGAGGTCATTTTCCTCCGCTCTTTCTTGCTTGCAAGAATTTATTTTCAGGTATTTCTCGGGAAGAAAATAGAAGCAAGTGCAAATATTTGAAGAATTAAATTGCAAAACTCCGTTCAAATTCTTCATAGTTGAAGAAGTCATGTCATCTTCTCTCATTGATTTTAATAGGATGAATTTGAATTTACGGGAAGGGAAAGTCATTTATTCCTCTCATTCAAAGTTTTTGAAAAGGTTCAAATTTCCTCAAGTTTAATTCACTCAAGCAAACAAACAAAATTAATTATATTAACATTCCAAAATTTGGGATGTTACAAACCTACACACTTAAAATGAATCTGTCCTCAAGATTGAAGAGGCTAGCAAAAGGTTAGGGGTTGGGGTCTTCTAGCAAATGTCTTGGTCGGAAAGGTAGGTGCTACCACACTTAAACAAGGTCATGGTTCCAATAAACTCAGATATTTCCTCCAGGGCTGATAATGTATGTCTCTTCAATATCTTACAATATCCTTCATTAAAGCTCTTCTCGGAAGCATAGAGTTTTCCTCAAAAGCTTGGGTCGGTTGTCAAGTTGAAGTTTCGAGTGGATCTTCTTAGTGATGGGTTGTGTCCATTCTAAACAACTATCGAAACACTCATGGTGGTCTACAATTTATGGTTTTCTCCTACAGAAAAGCGGTGCAGGTTGAACCTCACCGTATAACCTCGTTTGTAGGGTTGCGGTACATGGATCAATCTGTTGGGGAGCGTAGTAATTTCAAAAATTTCCTACGATCACGCAAGACCATGGTGATGGCATGCGAGAGGAAGAGTGTCCGTCCACGTACCCTCGTAGACCGAAGCGAGGCGTTATAACAAGCGGTTGATGTAGTTCGTCTTCACGATCCGACGATCCAAGCACCGAGCGTCGGCACCTCCGAGTTCTGCACCCGTTCAGCTCGATGGCGATCCCGGACTCCGATCCGGCAAAGTGTCGGGGATGAGTTCCGTCAAGACGGCGTGTGCGATGTTGATGCTCCACCGGCGCGGGAAGCGCCTAAGCTCTGACGATATGACTTCTCCGGGGGGCTTCGCCTAAGCTCATGACGATATGACCGAAGTGGAATATGGTGGAGGGCACCGCCACGGCTAAGAGCGATCCGTAGATCAACTTGTGTGTCATGGGGTGCCCCTGCCCCATATAAAGGATGGAGGAGGAGGCGGCCAAGGCAATAAATGCGCCAGGGTGTGGAGTCTCTAGGACTCCAAGTCCTATAGAGTCCACCAAGAGGGAGGAAGGAGAAGGAAGTGGAGGAGAAGGAGAGGTGGCGGCCCCTTTCCCTAGTCCAATTCGGACTAAGAGGGGCGCAGCAACCTTTCCCTCTTCCCTAAAGCCCATCAAGGCCCATTACTTCTCCGTAATCCGTAACTCCCGGTACTCGAAAAATACCGAATCATTGGAACCTTTCGAACTCGAATATAGTCGTCCAATATATCGATCTTTCGTCTCGACCATTTGAGACTCCTCGTCATGTCCCGATCTCATCCGGGACTCCGAACTCCTTCGGTACATCAAAACTCATAAACTCATAATATAAGCATCTGAAACCTTAGCGTGCGGACCCTACGGGTTCGAGAACTATGTAGACATGACCTAGAACTATTCTCGGTCAATAACCAATAGCGGAACCTGGATGCCCATATTGGTTCCTACATATTCTCTGAAGATCTTTATCGGTCAAACCGCATAACAACATACTTTGTTCCCTTTGTCATCGGTATGTTACTTGCGAGATTCGATCGTCGGTATCAATACCTAGTTCAATCTCGTCACGGCAAGTCTCTTTACTCGTTCGTAATACATCATCTCACAACTAACACATTTAGTTGCAATGCACAAGGCTTATGTGATGTGCATTACCGAGAGGGCCGAGATACCTCTCCGGCATTCGGAGTGACAAATCCTAATCTCGAAATCGCCAACCCAACATCTGCCTTTGGAGACACCTGTAGTACTCCTTTATAATCACCCGATTCGTTGTGCGTTTGGTAGTACCAAAGTGTTCCTCCGGTAAGCAGGAGTTGCATAATCTCATAGTCATAGGAACATGTATAAGTCATGAAGAAAAGCACTAGCAACAAACTATACGATCAGGTGCTATGCTAATGGAATGGGTCATGTCAATCAGATCATTCAACCAATGATGTGATCCCGTTAATCAAATAACAACTCCTTGTTCATGGTTGGAAACATAACCATCTTTGATTAACGAGCTAGTCAATAGAGGCATACTAGTGACACTCTGTAGGTTTATGTATTCACACATGTATTATGTTTCCGGTTAATACAATTCTAGCATGAATAATAAACATTTATCATGATATAAGAAATAAATAATAACTTTTATTATTGCCTCTAGGGCATATTTCCTTGAGTCTCCCACTTGCACTAGAGTCAATAATCTAGTTCACATGCCATGTGATTTAACATCAATAGTTCACATCGTATGTGATTAACACCCATAGTTCACATCGTCATGTGACCAACACCCAAAGGGTTTACTAGAGTCATAATCTAGTTCACATCGCTATGTGATTAACACCCAAAGAGTACTAAGGTGTGATCATGTTTTGCTTGTGAGATAATTTTAGTCAGCAGATTGCATCACATTCAGGCGTAAGTATTTCAAATTTCTATGTCTACAATGCTGCATGGAGCTACTCTAGCTAATTGCTCCCACTTTCAATATGTATCTAGATTGAGACTCGAGTCATCTAGATTAGTGTTAAAACTTGCATCGGCGTAACCTTTTCTGACGAACCTTTTCCACTTCCATAATCGAAACATATCCTTATTCTACTAAGGATAATTTTGACCGCTGTCCATTGATCTACTCCTAGATCTCTATTGCACTCCTTGCCAATCTTAGTGGTAGGGTAGCAATAGATCTGGTACCTGACATGACATACTTTATAGAACCTATGGCTGATGCATAGGAATGACTTTCATTCTCTTTCTATCTTACTGCGTGGTGGGTTTGAGTCTTACTCAATCTTACACCTTGTAACACAGGCAAGAACTCTTTCTTTAACTGTTCCATTTTGAACTACTTCAAAATCTTGTCAAGGTATGTATTCATTGAAAAACTTATCAAGCGTCTTTGATCTATCTCTATAGATCTTGATGCTCAATATTAAGCAACTTCACGAGGTCCTTCTTTGAAAAACTCCTTTCAAATACTCCTTTATGCTTTGCGAGAATAATTCTACATTATTTCGATCAACAATATGTCATTCACATATACTTATCGAAATGCTGTAGTGCTCCACTCACTTTCTTGTAAATACGAGCTTCTTTGCAAGTGCATGTAAAACTATATGCTTTGATCACACTATCAAAGCGTTTATTCTAACTCGAGATGCTTGCACGTCCATAGATGGATCGTGGAGTTTGCACATTTTGTTAGCTCCTTTAGGATTGACAAAACCTTCGGTTGCATCATATACAACTCTTCTTTAATAAATCCATTAAAGAATGTATTTTTGACATCCATTTGCAGATTTCATAAAATGTGGCGATTGCTAACATGATTCGGACAGACATAAGCATCGCTACATGTTGAGTAAATCTCATTGTAGTCAACACCTTGAACTTGTCGAAAACCTTTCTGCGACAAGTCGAGCTTTGTAGATAGTAATACTACTATCAGCATCTGTCTTCCTCTTGAAGATCCATTTATATAATATGGCTTGCCGATCATCGACAACTCCATCAAAGTCCACACTTTGTTCTCATATATGGATCCCATCTCAGATTTCATGGTCTCAAACCATTTAGCGAATCTGGGCTCATCATCGCTTCCTCATAGTTAGTAGGTTCATCATGGTCTAGTAACATGACTTCTAGAATAGGATACCGTACCACTCTAGTGCGGATCTTACTCGGAAGACCTCGAGGTTTGGTAACAACTTGATCTGAAGTTTCATGATCATCATCATTAACTTCCTCACTAATTGGTGTAGGAATCACTGATTCGTGATGAACTACCCAATAAGGAAGGTACAATTACCTCATCAAGTTCTACTTTCCTCCCTCACTTCTTCGAGAAAACTTCTTCTCTAGAAAGGATCCATCTTAACAACAAATTACTTGCTTTGGATTGT
>JAHIAM010008893.1:0-10178 GCA_021605205.1 Aegilops longissima
ACCTAGAACTATTCTCGGTCAATAACCAATAAGGGAACCTGGATGCTCATATTGGTTCCTACATATTCTTGAAGATCTTTATCGGTCAAACCGCAAACAACATCGTTGTTCCCTTTGTCATCGGTATGTTACTTTCCGAGATTCGATCGTGGTATCCAATACCTAGTTTAATCTCGTTCGGAAAATCTCTTTACGTTCCGTAATACATCATCTCACAACTAACTCTTTAGTTGCAATGCCAAAGGCTTTATGTGATGTTATTACCGAGAAAACCTAGAATACCTCTCCGAGCAATCGGAGTGACAAAACCTAATCTCAAAATCGCCAACCCAACAAGTACCTTTGGAACACCTGTAGTACTCCTTTATAATCACCCGATTCCGTTGTGGCGTTTGGTAGTACCAAAGTGTTCCTCCGGTGGCAGAGGTTGCATAATCTCAAATTCTGAAACATGTATGGGTCATGAAGAAAGCATTAACATACTAAGCGATCAAGTGTTAAGCTAACGGAATGGGTCATTCAATCAGATCATTCAACTAATGATGTGACCTTGTTAATCAAACAACAACTCCTTGTTCATGGTTAGGAAACATAACCATCTTTGATTAACAAGCTAGTCAAATAGAGGCATACTAGTGACATCTTTTTTTCTATATATTCACACATGTATTATGTTTCGGTTAATACAATTCTAGCATGAATAATAAACATTTATCATGATATAAGGAAATAAATAATAACTTTATTATTGCCTCTAGGGCATATTTCCTTGATCTCCCACCACTAGAATCAATAATCTAGATTACAAAGTAATGATCCTTACACCCATGGAGTCTTGGTCTGATCATGTTTTGCTCGTGGAAGAGGCTTAGTTTCAGCGAATGCAACATTCAGATCCGTATGTATTTAAAATCTCTATGTCTCCCCTTGGACTTGGTCCCGAATGGAATTAGGCGTCTCTTGATGTGCTTGGTCCTCTTGTGAAATCTGGATTCCTTTGCCAAGGCAATTATACGATATTTCCGGAAGATCTTCATCGGTCCCGATGCACTAGGTATGACACCTAGATGGGAAATGAACTCTTTCATCCGACTCCTTCATTTTTGCTTCCAAGCAGCTATGTACTCCGCCACATGTAGATCCCGCCCGGCGCTTTGTTTAGAAGACCGCCGGGCAGCTCCACCGTTTAATAAAAACACGTATCCGGTTTTGCGATTTAGAATCGTCCGGATCAGTGTCAAAACTTACATCGGCGTAACCATTTACGACTAGCTCTTTGTCCCTCCATATCGAGAAACATATCCTTAGTCCTTTTGGTATTTCGGGATGTTCTTGACGCTGTCCGTGATCCACTCTGGATTACTTTGGTACCTTCCCAAGCTTACGCTAAGCATCCGTCGGTCGGTACCAACATTGCATACATGATAGAGCCTATGGCTGAAGCAAAGGAACATCTTTCATTTTTCTCTATCTTCTTTTGTGGTCGGGCATTGAGTCGACTCAATCTTACACCTTGCAGGGTAAAAACCTTTCTTTGCCTGATCCATTTTGAACCTTTTCAAAACTTTATCAAGGTATGTGCTTTGTGAAAGTCCAATCAAGCGTCTTGATCTATCTCTATAGATCTTGATGCCTAATATGTAAGCAACCACGAGGTCTTTCATTGAAAAACTTTTATTCAAGTATCCTTTTATGCTATCCGAAATTCTATATCATTTCCAATCAATAATATATCGTCCACATATAATATTAGAAATGCTCTGAGCTCCCCTCACTTTCTTGTAAATCTGAGCTTCTCCAAAATCAATAAAAACCCCTTTGATCACACTATCAAGCGTTTATTCAACTCGAGACCAGGACCATAAATTGATCGTTGGGCTTGCACCTTTGTTAGCACCTTTTGGATACAAAACCTTGGTTGTATCATATAACTCTTCTTCTAGAAATCCATTCAAGAATGCGTTTTACATCCATTTGCCAAATTTCATAATCATAAAATAATTGCTAACATGATTGAGACGGACTTAAGCATCGCTCTGGTGAAAATCTCATCGTAGTCAACCCTTGAACTTAAAACCTTTTGCAACAAGTCGAGCTTTGTGGCCCCGGGGTTTTTTAAAAATCCATTTATTCTCAATAGCTTGCCGATCATCGGGCAAGTCTACCAAATCCATACTTTGTTCTCATACATGGATCCCATCTCAGATTTCATGGTTTCAAGCCATTTTCGGAATCTGGGCTCACCATCCTTCTTCATAGTTATTGGTTCATCATGATCTAGTAGCATGACTTCGAATAGGATTACCGTACCACTCAGTGCGGTTTTTTCGGTTGATCTCGATTTTGACAACTTGATCTGAAGTTTCATGATCTTTATCATTATCTTCCTCACTAACTGGTGTAGGTGTTGAAACTGATTTTGTGACGAACTACTTTCAATAAGGGGTGGTACTATTACCTCATCAAGTTCCACTTTCCTCCTCACTTCTTTGGGAAAACTCCTTCTCTAGAAAGGATCCATTTTAAACGAATGTTTTGCCTTGGATCTGTGATGAAGGTGTACCCAATTGTCTCCTTTGGGTATCCTATGAAGAACATTTTTCGATTTGGGTTCAAGCTTATCGGGTTGAAGTTTCTTCACATAACATCAAACCCCAAACTTTGAACGACAACTTTGGTTTCTTGCTAAACCATAGTTCATAAGGCGTCGTCTCAGCGGTTTTGGGGTGTCCTATTTACGTGAATCGGCGTCTCAAGAGCAAACCCCAAAATGATAGCGGTAAATCTTAAAGACATCATAGATCGCACCATATCGTAAAGTGCGATTCGGCGTTCGGACACACCATTCGTGGTGTTGGGTGGCGTGATTCGAAACTATTCGCTTTGTTTCAAATGTGACCAAACTCGTAACTCAAATATTGCCTCCACGATCAGATCGTGAAACTTTATTTTCTTATTCGATGATTTTCAACTTCACTCTGAAATTCTTTGAACTTTTCAAATGTTTGGACTTATGTTTCATTAAGTAGATATACCCATATCTGCTCAAATCATCTGTGAAGGTGAGAAAATAACGATATCCCCGACTTCAACATTCATTGGACCACATACATCCGTATGTATGATTTCCAATAAATCTTTGCTCTCTCCATAGTCTGGGAGAAGCGGTGTTTTAGTCATCTTGCCCATGAGGCAGGTTACTAAGTGCCAAGTGATTCATAATCAAGTGACTCCAAAAGTCCATCGGTATGGAGTTTCTTCATCGTTTACCGATATGACCTAAGCGGCGATGCCACAAATAAGTTGCACTATCATTATCAACTCTGCATCTTTTGGTTTCAACATTATGAATATGTATCACTACTATGAGATTCATTAAAATAGACCACTCTTCAAGGGTGCATGACCATAAAGATATTATTCATATAAATAGAACAACCATTATTCTCGATTTAAATGAATAACCGTCTCGCATCAAACAAGATCCAGATATAATGTTCATGCTCAGCTGGCACCAAATAACAATTATTCAGGTCTAAAACTAATCCCGGGTAGATGTAGAGGTAGCGTGCCGACTGCGATCACATCGACTTTGGAACCGTTTCCCAGCGCATCGTCACCTCGTCCTTTGCGGTGTTAAGCAATCCGTAGTTCTGTTTGAGTTGCAAATATTAAGCAGAACCAGTATCAAATACCAGTACTCTGCGAGCTCTAGTAAGGTACACATCAATAACAAGTATATCACATATACCTTTGTTCACTTTGCCATCCTTCTTATCCGCCAAATACTTGGGGCAGTTCCGCTTCCTGACCGTCGCTTGCGGTAAAGCACTCGATTTAGGCTTAGGTCGGACTTGGGTTTCTTCTCTGATCGCAACTTGTTTGCTGTTCTTCAGTTCCTTCTTCTTCCCTTTGCCTTTCTTCTTGAAACTAGTGGTCTTATTGACCATCAACACTTGATGCTCCTTTTGATTTCTACCTCCCAGCTTTTAGCATTGCGAAGAGCTCGAGCATAGTCTTTACTAACCCTTGCATATTATAGTTCATCAAGCCTTTGTAGCTTGGTGGCGGTGATTGAAGAATTATCAATGACACAATCATCGAAGATTAACTCCAGTTGATTCAAGTGATTGTAATACCGGACATTTTGAGTATGTGCTCCGGAACTATTCTCCTCCATCTTGCAGCTATAGAACTTATTGGAGACTTCATATCTCTCAATCCGGGCATTACATTGAAATATCAACTTCAACTCTGGAACATCTCATATGCTCCATGCGTTCAAAGCGTCGTTGAAGACCGGTTCTAAGCCGTAAAGCATGGCACCTTGAACTATAGAGTAGTCATCACTTGCTTTGCGGACGTTCACAACCGGCTCGGCATCTGCGGCACTTCACCCAGCGGTGCTTCGGGGCGTAACTTTTACGTGCAGCAATGAGGATTATCCTCGAGGTTCGGACCCGTCCGTGTAATTGCTACCATCATCTTTCAACTTTGCTTTCTCAAGAGGCATTAAAATTCAACGGAACAACGGCGAGCCATCTATCTCGTAAACATAGACAAGCAAAATACTATCGGTACTAAGTTCATGATAAATTTAAGTTCAATTAATCATATTATTAAAACTCACTTAGGCGACATCTCTCTAGTTATCTAAGTGATCACGTGATCCAAATCAACTAAACCATAACCGATCATCACGTGAGATGGAGTAGTTTTCAATGGTGAACATCTTATGTTGATCATATCATTATATGATTCACGTTCGACCTTCGGTCTCCGTGTTCGAGGCCATATCTATGTATGCTAGGCTCGTCAAGTATAACCTGAGTATCTGCGTGTGCAAATCTGGCTTGCACGTTGTAGATGGACGTAGAGCTTATCACACCCGATCATCACGTGGTGTCTCGACACGACGAACTTTGGCAGGTGCATACTCGAGGAGAACACTACTTGATAATTTTTAGTGAGAGATCATCTTATAATGCTACCGTCAATCAAAGCAAGATAAGATGCATAAAGGATAAACATCACATGCAATCAATATAAGTGATATGATATGGCCATCATCATCTTGTGCTTGTGATCTCCATCTCGAAACTTACCGTCATGATCACCATCGTCACCGGTAGCGACACCTTGATCTCCATCGTAGCATCGTTGTCGTCTACGCCAACTATTGCTTCTCGACTATCGTACGCTTAGTGATAAAGTAAAGCAATTACATGCGTTGCATTTCATACAATAAGCGACAACCATATGGCTCCCGATTGCCGATATACTTCGGTTACAAAACATGATCATCTCATACAATAAAATATAGCATCACGTCTTGACCATATCACATCACAACATGCCTGCAAAAACAAGTTAGGCGTCCTCTACTTTGTTGTTGCAAGTTTTACGTGGCTCTAGGGCTGAGCAAGAACCGTTCTTACCTCGCATCAAAACCAGCGATACTTCGTCAAATAGACTCGTTTAACCTTCTCAAGGGACACTTCAGTTCAACTAAAGTGAGAGACAGACACCTCGATCACCTTAAGCAGAGTGCTCAGGCGGTGAAACCAGTCTCGTAAGCGTCTGGCGTAATGTCGGTCGGGCTTCATCTACCGCTGAACCAAGTTGACATGCTGGTAGGTATGACTTGTATGCCACAACTCACTTGTGTTCTACGGTGCATATGACATCAGCCGTAAAACCGGCTCGGATGCCTTGTTGGGAGCGTAGTAATTTCAAAATTTTCCTCGATCCGCAAGACCATGGTGATGGCATACGAGAGGGAATGTCGTCCCGTCTCGTGACCGAAAGCGGCGTTATATAGCAGCGTTGATGTATGCGTCGTCTTCGATCGACGATCAAGCACGTTACTCGGCACCTCGAGTTCTTGGCCACTTCACTCGATGGCGATCACTCGATCCAAAGGCGGGGAAGGAGTTCCGTCAACCGACGGCGTGGTGAGCGATCTTGATGTTCTACCGTCGCGAGGCCGCTAAGCACCCTACAATATGACGAGGTGGAATATGGTGGAGGGGCACTGCAGCTGAGAGCGATCCGTAGATCAACTTGTGTGTTCTGGGTGCCCCCACCTTGCGTATATAAAGGAGCAGGGAGGCGGCCTTGGGCGCACCAAGGGAGGAGTCCTCCTCCTAGTAGAGTGGGACTCCCTTTCTAATCCTACTAGGAAGAGGAAGGGAAGGAAGGAGGAGAGGAGAGGAAAGGGGCTCGCCCCCTCCTAGTCATTCGGACTCCCCATGGAGGCGCACCACCTCTGGTGCAGCCTCTCTCTCCCTCTTGGCCCAATAAGGCCCATAACTTCCCGGGGGTTCGGTAACCCCTCCGGCACTCCAGTTTCTCAGGAAACTTGGAACCTTTCGGTGTCGAATATAACCATCAATATATCAATCTTTATGTCTCGACCATTTGAGACTCCTCGTCATATCCGTGATCACATCCGGGACTCGAACTCCTTGGTACATCAAAATACATAAACTCATAATACCGTCATTGAAACCTTAGCGTGCGGACCCTACGGTTCGAGAACTATGAGACATGACCTAGAACTATTCCGGTCAATAACCAATAAGCGGAACACGGATGCTCATATTGGTTCCTACATATTCTCTGAAGATCTTTATCGGTCAAACCGCATAACAACATCGTTGTTCCCTTTGTCATCGGTATGTTACTTTCCGAGATTCGATCGTCGGTATCCAATACCTAGTTTAATCTCGTTACGGAAAGTCTCTTTACTCGTTCGTAATACATCATCTCACAACTAACTCTTTAGTTGCAATGCTGAGCTTTAGTGATGTTATTACGAGAAGACCTAAATACCTCTCCAGAGCAATCGGGTGACAAAACCTAATCTCAAATCGCCAACCCAACAAGTACCTTTGGAACACTGTAGTACTCCTTTATAATCACCCGATTCGTTGTGACGTTTGGTAGTACCAAAGTGTTCCTCCGTGGCAGGAGTTGCATAATCTCATAATTACGGGAACATGTATGGGTCATGAAAAGCATTAACATACTAAGCGATCAAGTGTTAAGCTAACGGAATGGGTCATATCAATCAGATCATTCAACTAATGATGTGACCTTGTTAATCAAACAACAACTCCTTGTTCATGGTTAGGAAACATAACCATCTTTGATTAACAAGCTAGTCAAATAGAGGCATACTAGTGACATCTTTGTTTGTCTATATATTCACACATGTATTATGTTTCGGTTAATACAATTCTAGCATGAATAATAAACATTTATCATGATATAAGGAAATAAATAATAACTTTATTATTGCCTCTAGGGCATATTTCCTTCATGTATGACCTGCGTGTCATTAAACAGCGCCATGTAATTACTTTGCTTTATTGCTAACGGTAGCCATAGTAGTAGATAATAGTTGGCGAGACAATTTCATGAAGACACGATGATGGAGATCATGATGATGGAATCATGGTGTCATGCGTGACAATGATGATCATGGAGCCCGAAGATGGAGATCAAAAGGCAATATGATATTGGCCATATCATGTCACTACTATATAATTGCATGTGATGTTTATTATGTTTATGCATCTTGTTTACTTAGACAGCGGTAGTAAATAAGATGATCCCTTACACAAATTTCAAAGTGTTCTCCCTAAGCTGCACCGTTGCTACGGTTACGTAAACTTCTAAGCACCACGTGTTAATCGGGTGTGATGGATTCTTACGTTCACATACAGCGGGTGTAAGCAAGATTTACCGAAACATAGGGTTAACTTGCGAGCCTAGCATGTGAAGACATGGCCTCGGAACACGGAGACGAAAGGTCGAGCATGAGTCGATATAGTAGATCGATCAACATGAAGATGTTCACCGATGATGACTAGTCCGTCTCACGTGTTGATCGGACCACGGCCTGAATTGATTCGGATCATGTAATCACTTAGATAACGGAGGATGTCTATCGGTGGGAGTTCATAAGATGAACTTAATTATCCTGAACATAGTCAAAAGACCTTTTGCAAGTTATTAAGTAGCTCACGCTTTAGTTCCTTGTTTTAGATATGTTCCTAGAGAAAATATAGTTGAAAGTTGAAAGTAGCGATTATGCGGACGGTGAAAGCTTATGTCCTTAATGCACGCTCGTGTCTGAACCCCAAGCGTCGTTTGTGGATGTTGCGAACATCGGACATACGTTTTGATAACTACATGATAGTTCGTTAAGCGGTTTAGAGTTGAGGCACCAAAGGCGATTTGAAGCGTCGCGGAACATATGAGATGTTTGAGGGCTGAAATTGGGATTTCAAGCTCGTGCCCGTCAAAGGTATGAGACCTCCGGCGATTTTCTTAGCCTGCAAACTAAGGAGAAAAGCTCAATCGTTGAGCTTGTGCTCAGATTATGCAGTGCAACAATCACTTGAATCGAGTGGGAGTTGATCTTCCGGATGAGATAGTGATGTTTCTCCATAGTCATTGCCACCAAGCTGCTAGAGCTTCGTGATGAACTATAACATATCGAGGATAAATATGATGATCCTTGAAGTATTAGCGATGTTTGACACTGAGTAGAAATCAGAAGGAGCATCAATTGTTGATGGTTGGTGAAACCACTAGTTTCAAGAAGGCAAGGGCAGAAGGACACTTCATGAAGCGACAAATCAGTTGTTGCTCGAGTGAAGAAACCCAAGGTTGAACCCAAACCGAGACTAAGTGCTTGTAATAAGGGAACAGCCTGGAGCAGAATTACCTAGATTCATGGTAGATAAGAAGGCGGCAAGGTCGATAGAAGTATATTTGATATACATTATGTTAATGTGTACTTTACTAGTACTCCTAGTAGCACCAGGTATTAGATACGGTTCGGTTACTAAGTGTTGGTAACTTCGAAATAAAGCTCGGAATAAAGGAGACTAGCTAAGGTGGTGACGATATGTGTTGGAATTGTTTCCAAGGTTGATATGATCAAACATCATCGCTCCTCTACCATCAAGATTAGTATTAAACAGAATAATTATCATTTGGTGTTTGCGTTGAGCATAGACATGATTGGATTATGTCTATAGCATCTGATTATTCATTTAAGGAGAATAATGGTTACTCTATTTATTTGAATAATACCTTTGATGGTCTTGCACCTAAAAAATGGTTTATTGAATCTCGATCGTAGTGATACACATTTCATGCCAAATGTATAAGATAGTAATGATAGTACCACTTACTTGTGGCACTGCTATATAAGTCATATTGGTGTAAAGCATGAAGAAGCTCCATGTTGATGGATCTTTGGACTCACTCGTTTTGAAAAGTTTGAGACATGCAAACCATGTCTCTGGTGTATATGCATGAAGAAACTCCATGCAGGATGGATCGTTTAGACTCACTTGATTTTGAATCACTTGAGATATACAAAACATACCACATGGGCAAGATGGTGAAAAGCCTCGGTTTGATAAGATGGAACAAGATAGCAACTTGTTGGAAGTAACATTTTGATATGTGCAGTCAATGAGTCTTTGAGGCATCTGATGAATATCGTTATGTTCTTACTTCACAGATGATTGAGTAGATGTTGAGTATATTTACTTGATGAAACACAAGTCTGAATTATAGAATGGTTCAAGTAATTTCAGAGTGAAGTTTAAGATCTTAGTGACAAGAGGATAAAATGTCTATGATATGATCATAGAGATGAATATCTGAATTACGAGTTTTGGCACAATTAAGACATTGTGAAATTGTTTCACAATAAATACCGCTGGAACACCATAGTGTGATGGTGTGTCGAACATCATAGTTGCACTCTATTGGATATGGTGCGTACCATGATATCTCTTATCGAATTACCACTATCGTTCATGGGTTAGGCATTAGAGACAACCGCACTCACTTTAATAGGGCACCACGTAATTCCGTTGAGATGACACCGTTGAACTATGGTTTAGAAAACCTAAGCTGTCATTTCTTAAAGGTTTGGGGCTATGGCGCTTATGTGAAAAAGTTTCAGGTTGATAAGCTCGAACCCAGGGATAAAATGCATCTTCATAGGACACCCAAAACGTTGGGTATACCTCCTAATTCAGATCCAAAGCAATAGGGATTGTTTCTTGAATCGGGTCCTTTCTCGAGGAAAGTTAGTCTCGAAAAGTTGAGTGGGAGGATGGTGGAGACTTGATGAGGTTATTGGAAAA
>JAHIAM010008898.1:0-22252 GCA_021605205.1 Aegilops longissima
TTCCTATTCGCATGCACCTCCGATGCGAGCCGCATGCGAAGCTTTTGCAAGAAGACATCGACAAGTTGTGGACTTGGAAATCTACCATGTATAGATCATCTTTCCTATACCCTTCAAAGACTAGAGACTTGTCGATTCCATTAGTACAAAGGCAGCGATATTTTCGAATATCACAATCATGTTCAAGTCACAAAGCATTGAGCAGACATTAAGTTGAAACCAAGGATTCAACAAGCATCACTTGTCCATGTGTTGATCCTTTGATATTGCAACTCTACCTAGACCCAATACCTTGCTTTTACCGTTGTCACCAAATGTGATGTGACTCTTGTCGATGGGCGTAAGTTGAGTCCATGAAGACTTGATCACCGAGTCATATGATTAGTGCATCCACTGTCCATAATCCATTACGAAGCATGAGGTGTCATACCCTAGGGATAGGACTTCACCAAGAGCATTGTGAAGCATAAACATTTGACGAGCAAGTGGATTATTGAAGCTTAAATCAAGATTAGGACTGATAGGATGAATGGCAACGATTCAGGAACAAAATACATAGTGAGACCATTTGGGCATTTGATCTTGTGCCCTACAATATGTTTTAGGTCCCACAATAGCATCAGGCGCCTTTGATTTTGGTGGAGACCCTTTCTGCAAAAGAGAGTTAATTCTTCTTAACCACCCACATCTTGAGGGTGGCTTAGAACAATGAGTCTAAGTGCAGCATCGACAACCGGCTTTGGAGCCCTAGCAAATAGCCTTGTAGGAGATGAGTGATACTCATATGAATAAGCGAAAAGTTCTTAGTTCTATGAACATAGCGGTTTGAGGACACGCTCATATTCATAAATTTGAGTATTGTTTCCCTGCAAAACATTGGCGTTAGGGTGACTCAAGTGAGTCCTCATGCTGTATGAAGCCTTTGGACCATATGCGCCTTTGAGTGCAGGGTTTGTCTTCTTCCCGGTGGTGTCATGATGACATTCCTTGGAAGATTCTCAAGACAGCTTTTGGGAACCAGATCTTCTTCATAGGCGGTCCATTCCTGGTTAGTACCAATATACAGCAAACACTTCACCATTCGATTCTTGAACAGCTTATAGTTTGCATCAAAGTTCATCAATGATAATAGGGTTAGCACGGTAAAGCCGGATAAGGTGGATGGATCACTTTGAAGGTCCCTTTGCACAACCCATGTGGTTTGGGATCTTTGCTCGGGGCTTCGGTAGGAACCATCAACATTCATTTTCCTCTCGAACCCAACACCCTCTTTCCTAGGGTTTGGTTGAAATCTGCTTTTGAGGACATCCATAAGTGTCGATGCCCTTTCGGACTTTTATACATCCTGTTTCAAGCAATGTCTTCAACCTAGCATTTTCATCAGCAATGGCGGTGGTATCCTCCATGAGGGTTAGTTACCACATTGGTAGTTGAAGACAATGCAACGATAGCAGATTGAACATTAACACGAGGTAGTGATATCACGCTCAAGACATTTTAGACATGGTGGTTCAAATCCATCGCGGAACTGATCATTGGCGTGAAGTGACTCATTCTCTTTTGAAGATCTTCATGAGCCGCTCTCAATTTCTCAAGCTCTTGCTTCCTTTGAAGATAATCATAGGAGAGCCTTTCATGAGTAGTTGAGAGCGTTTCATGGCGACTTTCAAGTTCTTGGTACTTAGCATGAAGATTTTAATGTCTTCAACTAAGGCGTGAGCGTGTCATTTCGCGTCCAACAGGTCATCGCTTTTGTCTAACATTTTTGAGTATGTTCCATAGCTCTTTGTTGTTCAGTTGCAATTTTAGCAAGTGTTTTGTAGCTGGGTTTGGATTCACAATCGAGTCATCTTCACTTGATGTTTGAAAGTAAGCATCACTGATTTTACCTTGGCACCGCGTGCCATGAAGCGATAAGTGGGAGGAGGTCGTCCTTGTCATCGACTTGCGTTGGTGTAGAGTCATTGTCTTGAGTTTGAAGATGGACTTGGCAACATAGGCTGTGGCTAAAGCCAAACTTACCATGGGTCGGACTCCTCTTGAATTCCCCTCCACCTCCTCGAGCGGACTCCTCCTCTGAATCCATTTCCTTGCCAACAAAACACGAGCCTTGCTAGATGAGCTCTTCTTATGCGATGAAGACTTTGATGAAGACTTGGAAGAAGACTTTGAAGATTTCTTCTTTTTCTTGTCATCGAGATCATATTCCTTGCTCTTCTTCTTCTTCTTCCATTGTCCCCTTTGTGGACACTTTCGGAGATATAGTGTCCAATTTTCTTGCACTTGTGAGGTTCTCTTCTTGTAGTCTTGGTGGAAGCTTCATCATTTCTTGAGCTGGATCGTGAAGACTTTGAAGCCTTTCTTCCTAGTGAACTTCGGAACTTCTTCACAAGCATAGCAAGTTCCTTTCCAATGTCTTGGGATCATCGAACCACGTCGATTCTTCTTGAGATGAAAACAACTTTTGCCTTCAAAGCGTGAGTTCGGCCATAGTTTGGACCATAGATATCTCTTTTCTCAGATAAACTGGAACTCATGTGTTGAGCCTCTCAAGTATATCAGACGGATGGTGTCTTGAAGTCGGCGTTCTTGTATCATGAGGGCAAGGGTGTCAAAAGAGCTGTCAAGTGATCTTAGTAGTGTCTTGGCGATTTCATGCTTGGTGACCTCGGTGGCGCCGAGGCATGAAGCTCATTTGATGTTGTGAGGCGATCAAACGTGAGCTGGACATTTTCATTGTCGTTTCTCTTGAAGCGGTTGAAGAGGTTCGAAGAACACGATTCTTTGATCTCTCGGGTTGAGGCCCTTCGTTGACCTTGGATAGCCAGTCCAGACTAACCCGGCGTTTCCAAGCACTCCCAGGCCATCTGTCCTTTGGTGGATGACCACGATGATGTTCTTTGCTGAGTCGATTGAATGAACTTCTTGACATCGGCGGGGGTGACACCTTCACCAGTTTAGGAGCGCCGTTCTTGACGACATACGAGTTCGACATCAATGGCTTCAAGATGCATGCATCTTATTCTTCCGATGGGATATCAGGTTCCATCGAACAGGGGAACAGCGGAGACCTTGATTATCCTGCGGTTGACATACTAAAACTCGGTGGTTAAACGAATCACATAGAACAAGGAGTACCTTGCTCGATACCAATTGAAAGTGCTAGTTATCGACTAGAGGGGGTGAATAGGCGATTTTTATAAAAGTCTTCAAAACACGGATGTTTGAAGACAAACAACGAAATGACCTAATTGATATGCAGCGGAAGATAACTACAACAAGCAAGCCATAGTCAAGTATGCAATAATGTGAAGGGACAAGACTAATAGCAGCTATGTAGTAAGGATCAGGGATGGAAGATAGTATGAAGCCAAACAACAATAGAAGTCAAGGTGAATCAAGCGGATAAGACATATAAGCAATGACTTCACGAAGACAAACTTAGGTAAAGGAGGAAGGATAGAACGGTCACTAGTTGAAGACACGGATTTGTTGGACCAGTTCGATTCTTGTGACAACTGTACATCTGGTTAGGTAGGCTGAGATTCAACTCAGAAGACCGCGTCTTCACCTTATTCCCCTTGAGCTAAGGACACACGGTCCTCGCCCAATCACTCTGGTAAGTCTTCAAGGTAGACTCCGAACCTTCCGAGACTGCGTTCACGGCAATCCACAATGACTCTTGGATGCTCGAGCGGCGCCTAACATTTGGAGGATTCACAGGTCCTCAAGTGTAATAAGTCTTAGGTCACCGACGGAAAACTTGGATGCCTAACACTCTTTGGCTCTGGGTGTTTTGGGCTTTGTCCTGCAAGTTTCTCTCTCAAAGGCTTGGGTGGGTTGCTCTCAAGCGACAAAAGCCGTGCACTAACTCGAGCAGCCACCAATTTATGGTGTAGGGGGTGGGCTATTTATAGCCACTAAACACCGACCTGATATGTCGAAATGACCAGGTCACTAAGGAACGAACGTGTTCAACGGTGATTTCAAACACTCACGGCAACTTTACTTGGGCTACAAGCAAAGCGACTCATCCAGCTCTGGATAAGTTTTGCTCTCATTGTCTTGCTCGAAGACATAGGATTTAGGTTGAGCATCACTTGATCATTACGACTATGATCACTTGGACCCCCTTAACGATCCGGTGGTTCCTCGACTCAACAAAGAAGAAAAACAACGAAACAACACGATCTTGCGCTCCATAGTCTTCACTCAATGTCTTCTCATGTCATAGTCTTCAATGTGAATATCTTCACATACCACCATTGTCGTCAATGTCTTCATACATTTTTGGGTTCGACTCCGGTGGTAAACCGAATCAATGAGGGACACTACTGCGTTATCTGCAATTCTCACAAGCGCATTAGTCCCTCAACCACATTTGTCGTCAATACTCCAAAACCAACTAGAGGTGGCACTAGATGCACTTACATTAAGCCCTGGTGTATTTGGCCGTACCAAAGTGTGCAGGTACATTCCTTAATGAACTATATAGATAAAAAAGGGAATGTAATAATAGACAAAAGCTATGTATTGTTTATTGAAAAGGCTGGTGAAAGGGGGATACAAATGGTGCGATAAGCAAGAGATGGGAACTATTTGACATGTCCCCCTCCGAGCGAGCTGCGGGATGATATGTGAATGTAACGACCAAACCTCGGGATTTGAGTCTCTATGCTTACCGTGCTAGTCCCTGGATCGAACTTCGCTAGCACCACAGTATAGATGAATACCGAATAGCAAGTGCATCATTTATTACAGCGTATGATCCGAGTATATAAAATAAAACAATCCATAGCACTTGGCTAGCTTTATTCAATCAAAAGCGGAAAGTAGCAGAAAATAACGATGAGTCCCATCATAGCCCAGCGATCTTGATGGAACTCTGACCCTAACGATACCTTACTCTTTATGCGAATATCACTGCAACATGAGATGTTGCAGCCATATAAATCAATACTTGGAATGTATTGGCAAGTTACCGGGAGTAATAATATGCAGACCTACATGTATATGCATAGTATAACAAAAAGAAGGCTTGAGGGTTTATTTTGCGAAAGCTGATTTTATCCTAATAACTACCTAATAGTAATTTTTATTTAGTTCTTTTATTACTAATTAAATGCACAAGGTTGAGTTGGCAAAATCAACAACCTACCCTTATTAAGTTGCCCACAAATATTATTAAGTGTCACATCTGTCAAGATCATCCAACAACTGTAATGGCATAGTGGCCAATTTACCCATAACAGAGGGCACGGCTAATCATGATTAGTTTTAATATCTGCGAGTTTGTGCTTACCCGGACCCAATCCGAATTGAGACAAAGTCTTTAGAAGAGTTCCCTTAACCACCGACTCCACCTACATACTACATCCGACACTATACAGGGCAAGGGTTCCAACAAGCGATCAACTAAGCGAGCCCATATGCGAGTGGCCATGGAAGCTACTAGTCACTAAGTCATGCGATCTTTTTGAACACAGGCGGCATTCCACTTAGGGTGCACTCTCATGGCGCATGGCCTTAGAAAAGGTGCAAGACCCATGATGCCTTCCCTCAACACCAAGCAATACCACTTCCGCCGGTGAGTTAAATCCTGAGTTACTACTCAATTGTTATATATATAATCCTCCACATAAACTCAATGAATATCGAACCACCCCGTCTACAAAGCATAGCAACTACAACTATCACGGTTTGCAAAAGGCGGGAAGATAGCTCAACAGCATAGCTCAAAATATAACAACCCTATAATGCATAAAGTTATAGTGTGATATATACTACAATGCAAAAACAATAGGTAAAGGATGATCAACATGTAACTTGCCTTGGTTACGATTCAAAAAGTCACCTCGACAATAGCTCGCGTCGCACTCCGGACAATCTACCGTTTCACACAATTCAACAAATCAATCACGGAACCGAATAGAACCAAAATAAAACCAACAGCAAGAAAATGATTTTAAAACTCAACAACAGAATCTTAACATCACCTAAATTTCCTGGTCACAATGCAAAAAGAATCACTCGATTCCGATAAGCGGTTTGAGAGTTCGACCTCCGGAAATTTAATTCAAATTCAAATGAATTCAAATTTGAACAATGCAAACATGTGCAAAGTTGGTACTGTGATAAAGTGTTGATTTTGTGAGTGCATAGGAAAAAGAATCACCTAATTTTGGACATATAGAATAAAAGTTATAACTAATTGAAGTTTTGGTGAAAATCTGAAAATAAAACAAAAACCGAAAACATCGGGTGTAGCAACTCATGGCGAACTCCTGTGGCGAAGTGCCAAGTGGCGGGTCCGATTGGCGGGCGTGTGTACTCACCCAAAATAGAGGAAAAAGCGATGGCGGTCTGGCGTTGGCGCGCCTCCGGTGGGTCTCCGGCGAGGTGGCGGACGGTCGTTGTGAGTGGCAGGTGGTGGGGTGTTCCGCAGCGGCGTTGCTCCCTCTATAAGCGGCAGCGGCGATGTAACCGGCGTGCTCGGGGCGGTCCTCTCCTCTCGTTCTGCGCGAGTTGGGCAAACCAGTGTCGAGCGTGTCTACGAGGATAGGGGTCGAGCGGGTGGGTGGTGCGGCTCTGCAGGTCCTTCTGGCGGCCAGCGACCAGCAACGGCGGTGGTCTCGAGCTCCTCGGCGAGATCCAAACGCTTCTGGTGCGGTCGGCGAGGTGGGAAAAAGGCGGTAGGGTTCTTGGGGTCCGGGCTGGCGTGATTCCCGGTCGCCGCAGGATCGACGAGCGGATCGATCCGGGTCGGCCTCGGCGTCTTGTGGCGGCCGTCCGGCTCGTGAAGGAAAGGTGGGCGGGGTCCATGGTCGATTGGCTAAGCGGGCAGCCGGGTGGTCGGTCGAGGCGTCGTGCGGCTGCGTAAGCCAGCGGCGACCGCGAAATTTGGCGTGGGGCGATGGGGCGGTTTGGCTGGAGCATTCTTTGGGCTTGGTACCTGGGCGCTGGCTGGCGCTCGCTGCCCTTTTTAAACACAACAGCGAAAACAAAATAAATAAAATAAAATACACAATATAAAATCTAAATAAAATACCTAGACACACAGTCAAAATAGCCTACAGCTATAAACTACAGGAACACTAGTTCCAATACTAATGCAATTTTGTAAAATAATTTTGATGCAATAGGCCACTCAAACAGCAATAAAACAATAAAATAAAATATTTTGAAGATTGCAAAATTACGAACATATCAGATCAACTGGAAATAATATTCGGACATTATGAACATTTTTAAAGCAGGGGAAAGTCATGTTATCTCCGCTCCAATAAATTGCCTTTTGTTGCATAATGATTTGAATATTCGAAAAACAAATAATGCAATAAAAATATGATATGCATATGAATGATCTATTAACATCCTAATTTAGGAAAATTGGGATGTTACAAACCCCTTAAGATGAATCTAGCCCTCGAGATTGGGCTATAAAAATAGGTGGGGTGATCCTGCGAGATCTTCCTCTGTTTCCGGTAGCTTCCTCCTCGTATGATGATCCTTGAACCTTGCATAACTTGATTGTCTTGGTGCAGTAACTCTCTGCTGTCTCCAGAATCTTAATAGGCTTCTCCTCATAAGTAAATCACTCTCCAATTGAATTGCCTCAAGTGGCACCGTGTCCCTCAATGGAACATCCATCATCTCGCATGGCACTTCTTCAACTGAGATACATGAAACACATCATGAACTCGACAAGGATTACGGCAACTCCGGTGATAAGCTACCTCTCCTCTACGCTCCAAGATCTTGTAAGGTCCCACAAACGTGGTGCTAACACCCTTGATTCCAAACCTTTTAATTCCACGAAGTGAGTGAAACTCTAAGATATGCACGGTCTCCTACCTCATATGTCACCTCCTTACGTTTTGCATCTGCATAACTCTTACTGCTGGCTGTGCTATCTTCAATCACGAATCAATTGACCTTCTCCTCGGCATCTACGATCAAGTCTGGTCCAAGAACTTCGCTCTCAACCTCATCCCACATCAACGGTGTCCTGCACTTTCGCCATACAATACCTCAAATGGTGCCATCTTGAGACTAGCCGATACTGTTATTATATGAGAACTATGCATAAGGTAAATTATCATCCCAACTGGAACCCAATAGTCCAAAGCACAAGCTCTCAACATATCCTCCAAAATCTGATTTACCCTCTCATGCGCCCATACATGCTGGATGGAAAGTTGTCTTGAACTCCACCTGGTGCCCAAGGATTCATGCAAGCGGCCAAAAATTTGGATGTGAACTGAGTACCTCTATGGACACTACCTTCCTTGGAACTCCATGCAGACAAACCAATTTTAGACATATAAACTTTTGCTAGCTGAGCCTTTGGTATAAGTAGTCTTTACGGGATGAAGTGAGCAACTTTAGTCAAACGATCAACAACTACCCAAATAGAATCATAACTTGACCGTGTCTGGGTAGACCTGTAATGAAATCCATACCAATCTCGTCCCACTTCCAATCAGGGATAGGCAATGGCTGTAACAAACCTGCTGGTCTCGATGTTCCTTTAACTCTCGGCACACATCACATGTTGCAATATACCAAATTTCCCTCTTGAGGCTAGGCCACCAAAATCTTTCCCTCAAATCCAAATACATTTAGTATTACAGGTGAATAGAATAAGGTGAATCATGCCCTCTGAAGAATCAACTTCGATATGCATCTTGAGGTACACAAATCGCTTCTCAAACCATATGGCTCCATGTTCATCCTCATGGAAACCTTCGCCTACCTTTAGCCATATTCTCTTTTATCTCAACAATCTCCTTATCACCCTTTTGAGCTTCCACTGATCCTGTCAAGCAAAGTAGGCTTTACCTCAGTGTTGCTAAATATCCCTTAGGAACCATCTCAATCTGAGATTCTGACTGTTCACATAACTTTCGGGTGGCATATTATCAAATTAATTGCATTAGCATGGCTCCTCGACTCAATGCATCAGCAACAACATTAGCCTTACCGGGATGATCTGCACATTCAAATCATAATCCTTAATAAGCTCCAACCATCTCCTCTCTTTGAGGTTCAAATCCTACGAGTAAAAATATACTTCAAGCTCTTATGATCGGTAAATATATCACAATGATTACCAATAAGATATGGCCTCCAAGTTTTCAATGCATGCACTGGAGGCTAACTCCAAATCATGTGTGGGATAATTATGCTCATGATTCTTAAGCGGCGTGAAGCATAAGAAACAACTTTACCTTCCTGCATCAAAACACTCCCAAGTCCTTGACGAAGCATCACAATATACAGAAGTCCTTATGTATATCCGGGAGTTAAAACTTGTGCTTAACCAAACTGCTTCAATTCACGAAAGCTGGTTTCACATTCATCAGTCAAACAAACTTCTTCTCCTTCTTCAACAATTCAGTCATAAGGCTTTGCAATTTTGAAAAGTTCTCAATAAACCTCCTGTAATAACCCAAGGCCCAAAAAGCTCGAATCTCCCCAGCGTTGGGGTGTCTCCCACTCTGTAACTGCAACAACCTTAATGGATCAAGCTGCAACTCCATTACGACACAACATGTCCAAGGAATGCAACCTCATCCAGCCAAAACTCCATTTTTGAACTTGGCATACGATGTTCCCTCAATTTCTCCAATACCAAGCATAAATGCCCTCATGCTCTTGCTTATTCTTGGAGAACACCAATATATCATCAATGAAAACAACCACAAATTTATCCAAGAACTCCATAAACACCTTGTTCATCATATTCATGAAGTATGCAGGGGCATTAGTCAATCAAATGACATAACGGTATATTCATACAACCCATACCTCGTAGTAAAAGCAGTCTTTGGAATATCTTGCTCACGAATCTTTAATTGATGATAACGAGCGAAGATCAATCTTAGAAAACATAGTAGCTCCCTCAATTGGTCAAACGGATCATTTATCATAGGCAAAGGATACTTATTCTTAATGGTTACCTCATTGGAGAGCGATAATCAACACACATCCTCAAGGTCCATCCTTCTTCTCCACAAACAAAGCTGGGGCTCCCCAAGGTGATGAACTTGGGCGAATAAATCCTTTGTGCAATTCTCTTATCTGCTTCTTCAATTCCTCCAACTCTTGAGGAGGCATTCTATCGGTCTCTTTGCAATAGGTCCGATTGCAGGTATTAAATCAATGAGAAACTCAATATCTCTATCTGGTGGCATACACAGCAACTCCTCTGAAACACATCTGGATAATCTCCTGTGGCACCTCTTCGGGCTACCCCCTTAAGAGAGTTCACACTTTTGATTACTTATACTTACAACATATTTGATTCTCTTCCCTCTGGTGCCTTTGAGAGTAATAGATCAGCACAATCAATATGACCTTTATATAACTTAACCAATCCATACCCAAAATAATATCCAGACCTTGTGACTTTAATATAATCAAATCCGTAGGAAAATCATGCTTTCAATAGACAAAGTCAGCGATGGCAACCAACACCTGCTATCATCTCAGCTCTGGGAACTCACTCTAATAGGCATGCTAAGTGTTTTGGTTGGCAATCCATGTTTATCAACAAATACCCTCGAAATGAATGAATCCGATGCACCGGTATAAAAAGAACAAGCGGTCTTGGGTTAATCAAGAACTTACCAATCACGCATCGGGTTCATTGTAAACCTCCTCCACATTAACATGGTTGACATGACCCTTTTGGAAGGGGTTTGGTTGTTGGATCCAGTTCTTCGCCCCAGGCGATCGTGGCATAGTGCCCCATAGCCTTACACAAACAATGCACGACTCAAATCCCTTGGCGCCCGTGTAACTGGTGGTTCGGTTATTGTTCCTCCATTGCCATTACCATTACCATTACCTTTGCCATTGCCATTGTTACTCTTGTGCCCATTATGATGATGGTGGCCATTATGGTTGTGGCCATTCCTCCATGATGATTATGATCATTACCTCCATGATGATTATGTCCATTACCTCCATTACCATGATATGAAGTCGTGGCCTGCTTGTGGTCCTGAATTATACCATTATTGTTGTTGTACTTCCTCTTGCGATTCTCTATGGCTGTTGCTTTCCCTCCAACACAATGGCCTTATCAATTGGTCTGACAATTCCTAAAAGTAGCCCTTTGTCAATGAAGGCTCAAATCATCATTTAGGCCCTCCAAGAATTTCTCCCCTAGCTCATCGGTGTTAACATCATTAGGAGCATAACGTGCAAGATTATTAAATTCCTCCACATACGCATTAATGCGACCTCCCGGCGCAAACTGCGAAATTCCTTCTTTTTAGACTCATAGCACCAGCAAACACATGTGCAGCACGGAAAGCATCCTGGCGAGGCCATGTGATAGTAGCAATGGGATAGGTGACCAAGTAATTGTCCCCCAAGCTTGGGGACCCTCCAACAAATGTGAGGCAAACCTCACCCTCTGCATCTGTGCATCCAACGTCTCAGGTTCCTATTGACTGCAGGCCAATCATCAGCCACAATAGGTTCGAGGCTGGAGAACTCGAGGTTCAACCTCAAGAACCTGGTAAGCATATCCCTTTGGTGGAGGTGGCGGTGGATTGTTGTTGTTATTTTGTTGTTGATTACGGACAAGCAAGCTGGATCAAGCTGAGCTTTCCCAAGCAACTGCTGCATGTATGGTGGTACATCATTGCCATTGTTGTCTCCTCCTGCAGCATTCGCCTATTATCACGCCTCGGGGCATCAAGTGGCAAGCATAGAAGAGTTATAGATATAATAGGGCCAAAGACTATGTATATATAAATATATTCTACCCATATGCATAATATGATCAAGCCAACAAAACACAACAACGAATAACACCAACAAACAAACAAACAACAAACAATATGATAATATTATATAATATAATCAAATAATTTGACACTAAGCAATTTAACAAACAACTACCAATCAAGCAAACAATCTAGTATCTTCATACCACGAAAGTGGGCATAATCGAATCGCTAACAGATAACTTGCAATATAAAACAAGCATGAATGGTGGTCTCGCACTAGTTCCTACTTAATTGTTCAAGATACTTGAGGGGTTAACTAATAAGCAGTAAAAGTATAGCTAGTTTATAAAATAATTTTCATTCCTATGGCTTTTCTAATCCATTTTCTAGGGTCCGTCCTCAGATCAACACCTTTGCTACGTGCCATCTGTGACCAAACCTCGAAGGATTTGAGTCTCGTCTTCTGTGCTAGTCCACTGGATCGAATCGCTAGCCAACAGTATAGATGAATACGAATAGCAAGTGCATCATTTATTACAAAGTATGATCCAGTATATAAAATAAAACAATGCATAGCACTTTGGCTAGCTTTATTCAATCAAGCAATGGAAAGTAGAGAAAATAACGATGAGTCCCATCATAGCCCAGGCGATCTTGAGTCGACTGACCCTAACGGTACCTTACTCTTATCGAATATCCTGCAACATGAGGCGTTGCAGCCATATAAAGTCAATACTTGGAATGTATTGGCAAGTTACCGATAGTAATAATATAGCAGACCTACATGTATATGCATAGTAAACAAAAGAAGGCTTGAGGTTTATTTTGCGAAGCTGATTTTATCCTAATAACTACCTATAGTCAAATTTTTATTTAGTTCTTTTATTACTAATTAAATGCACAAGGTTGAGTTGGCAAAATCAACTCCAACCTACCCTTTATTAAGTTGCCCAAATATTATTAAGTGTCCATCTGTCAAGATCATCCAACAACTGTAATGGCATAGTGGCTGTTTACCCATAACAGACACGGCTAATCATGATTAGTTTTAATACTCTGCGAGTTTTCGCTTTACCCTGGACCCAATCCGAAGATTGAGACAAAGTCTTTGGAAGAGGTTCCCTTAACCACGGCCACATCCCACCTAATATGCTACATCATCAACCTTTATGCAGGCGGGTTCCAACAACGATCAACTAAGCGAGCCCATATAGCGGTGGCCCATGGAAGCTACTAGTCACTAAGTCTGCGATCTTTTTGAACTGGTGGCATTCACTTAGGTGCACTCTCATGGCGCATGGCCTTAGAAAAGGTGCAAGACCCATGATGCCTTCCCTCAACACCAAGCAATACCACTTCGCCCGGTGAGTTAAATCCTGAGTTACTACTCAATTCTTATATTATATAATCCTCACATAAACTCAATGAATACATGAACCACCCCGTCTACAAAGCATAGCAACTACAACTATCACGTTTGCAAGGCGGAAAGATACCTCAACAGCATACTCAAAATATAACAACCCTATAATGCATAAAGTTATAGTGTGATATATACTACAATGCATAGAAAACAATAGGTAAAGGATGATCAACATGTAACTTGCCTTGGTTTGATTGAGAAAGTCACCTCGACAATAGCTCGCGTCGCAGACAATCTACCGTTTCACACAATTCAACAAATCAATCACGGAACGAATAGAACCAAAATAAAACCAACAGCAAGAAAATGATTTTAAAACTCAACAACAGAATCTTAACATCACCTAAATTGCACTACGGTCACAATGCAAAAAAGAATCACTCGATTCCGATAAGCGGTTTGAGAATTCTGACCTCCGGAAGATTTAATTCAAATTCAAATGAATTCAAATTTGAACAGTGCAAACATGTGCAAAGTTGGTACTGTGATAAAGTGTTGATTTTGTTGAGTGCATAGGAAAAAGAATCACCTAATTTTGGACATATAGAATAAAAGTTATAGCTAATTGAAGTTTTGGTGAAAATCTGAAAATAAAACAAAAACAACGAAAACATAAATGTAGCAACTCATGCGAACTCCTGGCGAAGAGCCAAGTGGCGGCGTCCGATTGGCGAGGCGTGTGTACTCACCCAAAAGCAGGAGGAAAAGCAGGCCGCGGTCTGGCGTTCTTGTGGCGCTCCTCCGGTGGAGTCTCGGCGGCGGGTGGCCAGACGGGTGCGGCGGTGAGTGGGGAGGTGGTGGTGGTGTTCCATGGCGGCGTTGCTCCCTCGGCGGCGGCGGCGGTGGCCGGCGTGCTCGGCGGTGGTGGGTCGGCCTGCCTCTCCTCTGCGCGAGTTGGGCAAACCCAGTGTCGGGCGTGTACGCAGGATAGGGTGAGCGGGTAGGTGGTGGGCTCTGCGAGGTCCTTCTGGGCGGAACCGACGGAGCAGCGGTGGTCTCGAGCTCCTCGGGAGATCAAAAGCAACCTTCTGAGCGTGCGTCGGCGGGAGTGGAAAGCGGCGGTAGGGTTCTTGAGTCCTGGGCTGGGCGTGATGTCCCAGGCTGCCACGGGATCGAAGCGCCCGGATCGATCCGGGTCGGCCTCGGCATCGCGTGGGTGCGTCCGGCTCGGTGAAGGAGAAGTGGCGCGAGGTCCACGGTCAGTGGCTATTGGAGCAAGGTGGTGCGGGCCAAGCGATGCGTGCGGCTGCCTCACCGCTTAGGCGGCGGGGGAGTCGCAGAGCTGGCGGTGGGCGATAGGTGGCGGTTGGCTGGGCATGATTCTTGAGCGGCTGGCTGGGTGGGCAGCTGGCTGGCGGCTCGCTGCCCTTTTTAAACACAACAACGAAAACAAAATAAATAAAATAACATACACAATATAAAATCTAAATAAAAATACCTAGAACACAGTCAAAATAGCCCTACAGCTATAAACTACGGAACACTAGTTCCAATACTAATCAATTTTGTAAAATAATTTTGATGCAATAGGCCACTCAAACAGCAATAAAACAATCAAATAAAATATTTTGAAGATTGGAAAAATTCGAACATATCGGATCAATGGAAATAATATTCGGACATTATGAACATTTTTAAACAGGGGAGAAGTCATGTTATCTCCGCTCCAATAAATTGCCTTTTGTTGCATAATGATTTGAATATTCTGAAAAAGCAAATAATGCAATAAAATATGATATGCATATGAATGATCTATTAACATCCTAATTTAGGGAAAATTGGGATGTTACGATTAAACAAGTATCTTTCTCGTTATAGAGACCACTGGACACTCGGCGGCTTTCGCCTCCACGGCTGTTGCATCGTGTGTTGGATTATCTTGCCGGACAGGCCTTCCGTGAAGTGGAGTCCAAAGTAGGAAAAGAATGACAAAATCGGGAGCCCCTAGTGCGGTTGAGCGCATTTTGGGCATGCCTTGTCGTGCCCCTCCCCTATGCCCATGGTATTTCCAAAGCGTGGTTATGTACCGTTAATCTGGTTTCGCAATTCGCGAGGGCTGGGGTTGGGGCGCATTACTCGCTTGCCGGGCGTGCCGGCGGTCTTGTTTAGGTTACTCAGGCGCTTGATGGTGTCCGGACGTTTAACGGGACTCAGAATTGCCTTGAGAGGCTGCTTTGTATTTCGCTTGAGGGGCGCGTATCTCCTCCGTTTGGAGAGGCGTTCGGTGTTTCCTTGGTAATGACTCCTCGAGGGCCTGGCATCTTGAGCTTGAGGTATCGTGGTGCGGCACCGCATTGAACTTTGCGTCGCGGTTCGTCCGAGCGTGCGTGATAATGCGGGCGGCACTATTGAAGATTAACTCCTACCCGGAAATTATCCGGGCATCCGAAGACCACCTCAAGTGTAACCGAGCCTGTCGTTGCTTTGTACACGGTATGCGCCATTAAAGGTCGTCTTTGTGGGTTTAATCCTTGAGGATCTATGCCCATTTTACGCCTTTATCAGATAAAGCGAGTTAGGCTGCGCATCCATAAGGACTCTAGTGAGTGAAATCCGTCAATGATTGGGTCTAGAACCAATGCGGCCCGAATCCGCCATGGCGGAAGCTAATGGGGTGGTCCCTTGATCAAAAGTGATGGGCGGGAGGACCATGGGTTGAACTTTGAGGCGGCTCCAGCCATATATGTCCTTGAGTGCACTCTTCGCTCCCTTTTGGGGATGTGGTTGCGTATATCATGTTCACCGTCCGCGCTTGGGAAGCCCTTCCCCTATTGTTGGCCGGGGCTCCTCCTCATCATCGCTATGGAGACCCTTGTCTCTTTTTGACATAATTTGCCTGCTTGAACACCCAACAATCCTGTTGGTGTAATTGGCTCGTTTTGGGGGTTCCATGTATCGGCATGAGCGATCAGTATTGGTCCAAGGGCGGGCCGGTATTTCTTTTAAATGGCTTTTTCGGCGGGGTTTAGAGCCTCACGAATCCGGCATTATGGCCGTATCCTCGGCATTATCGCTGTGTCACGGTAGCTTTGCTTATTCGGCGACCTGCCATTGCTGTCCTTGGAATTGAATTACGGGGCTCTTGGTCATGTTGTTACTCTGAGCTAGCGATTGTCTTCTCCTTAAGCGGGTCATTAGTGTTTGAGGACTGCCATGGATCTCGGCTTTTCCTTCCTAGGTGCGGGCAAGCCACTCATCACGGATGTTATGTTTGAAGGCTGCAAGGGCCTGTGCGTCCGGATAGTCGACTATTTGATTTTTCTTAGTTAGAAACCGTGTCCAGAATTTCGGCGATTCCTCTGGCTGCTGAATTATGTGGCTTAGGTCCCGGCGTCGGTGGTGCATAGGTGCCCTGAAATTGTCGAGGAATCGGCTTCGGTCCTCCCAACAACCAATTGATTCTCTTTGGCAGCTGTTAAGCCAATGCCGAGCTGGTCCTTTAAGCTTTAGTGGAAGGTATTTGATGGGCGTGTAGATCATCACGCGGGCCATGTGGATATGAAAGATAATCCTCGATCCATCTGCAGGATCTGTTGTGCCATCGTATGATTCGATGTTCTGGGTTTGAATCCCTCGGGGTTTTGATCCATTACTTCATCATGAAGCATAGTGGGTGTCTTGGCGCCTCCTGTCTTGGGCTATATCTCGGCGTAGCTCAAGCGAGCTTTGTATACTTTGTTCGCCGGCGGATTTACCATATCCGGCATGGCGGTTATAAATCACGTGTCATGGGGCCCATGCGATCCATAGATCGATCTTTCTGCCTTGCCTTGTCCTCAATATATCTACCAGGTCGCACATTTCCCGTGCCTTGGTATTCTTTATGTGGCCTGGGTGTGGCTTGGTGGGGGCGGAGGCCCTCTTTGACCACGAGGTGGCGGTCGGCGCATCATCGCTGGTGATGTAGGTCTAGGTGCTTCCTCCTCTAATCGGGGTAGTAGTCTCCGTTTTGGGTAGCTCTTGGAGGCGTTCGGGTTCGTACTCTTGACGCAGGACTTGATACATATCGGCTAGCAAGTCTTGGTCAGCTCTAAGCTGTTGTTATTTTTCTTGGGGCTGCTCGCGTGGCCATAACCTCGTTAGAAATGCTCTAGTTCGGCGGGATCCTCGGCCGACAAATTAAGTAAATCGTCGAGGCTTGCCTCGTCTTGGGAGGAGGCATGTAATTGTCGTCCTCCACCTCTCTGTCTGCCGCTCTCTCATGAGGCTGGTTTCTCCATCCTCCTGCGCTGAATCCTCTTTGGAGGGTTTGTCTTTAACCTTGTCAGGGTGTTATTGTCTCCCTTGCGGAATCACCTTTTTGCTTTGGCGGGATTTAAGCGCCGCTTCTTGGCGCAGCTTTCTTGGAGGGTCATCCTCCGTTGTTCCATCGCCGTTCCTTCTTTTGGGGGTGTCCACAATGTATATGTCATCTGACCGGGCCTTCGGTGCCCTGGGTGGTTCTTGGTTCTCCTGCATCGGCGTCCATACCGTCGATGTCTTGGTCAATCGAGCATGTCGGTTAAATCATTGGCGGTGGCTCTGAAGTGGGTGGTGGGTGGGCTTTGAATTTCTTAGTCGTCGCATCCCAACCTTGCTGACCATATTCCGGCAAGGGCTCCGGATAAAGAGAGAGACTTTATGCAATTTAGGATGTTGCCGAAGGGTGAGTCTTGAAAGATGTCGACGCAAACTCCATGATCGGTGCCCAATCGGATTCGATTGGCGAGGGCCTGAGAGTCGGGTCCGGAGAAGTCAGCACCTTGAGTCATGAAGACCATGAGACAAGGCTGGTATTGGCTGGATCGCCGTAGAGATTACAGACCCCGGGTGGCGTCCAGCCACCCGTCCTCGATGGCGATCGGCTCCGAGCTAAGGGTGGAGTGGACACTGTGCGGACCTCCGAGGCCTATTGGCGTGGCGAGCTAGATCATGCCCATCGATGGACGGTCTGTGGCAACAGGCTGTGCTCGAACCCGTCGAAGATTAAGTCTCCGGGCGTCACCGTGTAGTTCAAACTTCCAAATCTGACACGATGGCGGGCGTAGCTTCGATCTGCTCGGATGGCCAGCGAATTGGCCATGATGCAAAACCGCGAATAGGAAGATCTGTCCGGGAGAAAAGTCTCACCACTGGACCGCATCATTGTTGATGATCGGAGGAGCCATCGGGCCTAAAGGTGGCGACGGAGGAACTCTCGATTAAAGCACCAATGTCGATTGTCAAAACCGGCGGATCTCGGGTAGGGGTCTCGAGCTGTGCATCTAAGCGGATGGTAACATGAGACAAGGGACACGATGTTTTTACTCAGGTTCGGGCCCTCTCGATGGAGGTAAAACCCTACTCTGCTTGATTAATATTGATGATATGGGTAGTACAAGAGTAGATCTACCACGAGATCGGAGAGGCTAAACCTAGAAGCTAGCCTATGGTATGATTGTTCTTAGTCCTACGGACTAAAACCCTCCGGTTTATATAGACACGGAGGGGTTAGGAATTACATAAGTCGGTTACAAATGGGAGGAGATCTACATATCCGTATCGTAGCTTGCCTTCCACGCCAAGGAAAGTCCCATCCGGACGGGGCGAAGTCTTCAATCTTGTATCTTCATAGTCGGAGTCCGGCCAAGGTTATAGTCCGGCCATCCGGACACCCCTAATCAGGACTCCCTTAGGGGTCTGTCTGATTTCTCCGGCACCTAGCGTTTTCAAGGACTTTCTTGGTGCTCCTTCGGTTCGGCAATCACCCTCTTCCTTTTGATGTCGATGCACAAGAACAGCATTAGAGTGGAAAAACATGGTATGATAACAGATGGAATATGTATTGATAATGGATGGGCATGGCATCTCGACACATATGATGAGTAAACTAAGCGGATGGCGGTGCAACAAAGTAGAAGAAATGCAAGACAACATATGCAAGATACCATAATCAATAAAACATTGCCAAATTAGAACAGGCACCTTGATGGGTGAACAGGACAGGCCATCGCCTTTGACTCCTCGAGGTTAGAATAGTCATTAGGATCATATTCTTAACAAGAATCAACAGGTGGGGGCGTATAGTTTCATTGCATCGAATGGCACTCAATGCCTTGGTGCCAATTTTGTAAGTTATTGCAGTGTTTAGCTTCAAGAGTGGACTGCTGCTAGTGCGACACAAAGCAGCTATCACAGATCATAGTGTAGATATAGCGGAAAACCTTAAGCATCGAGTAAAATCAGCAAAGTGGAACTTGCTGGAATATATGTGCTAATATTGCGGTATGGCTAGAAAGGCTTGATACCAGCTCTCTTCAAGTGAAGGTGCGGTCTTTAATATCGATGTAACTCTCAAAGGCGACACAGCTCCGCATTTCCTTGCTATTCTTATAGGATTCAAGTGGGCAGGCCACTACAAATCCTATTCCTATGTTACAAGATCCTACAAATCAAAGAGGCTCAAAGTGTCCATCACAACCGACCGTATAGACTCTACACTGCAAATGTCCCTGCTCATCTTCAGTACAAGGAACATATTGTACTACTAGCATACTCCCTCTGTTCCAAAATATAAGTCTTGGTAGAGATTTCCACTATGGATCACATCTGAGATGTATCGATACATTTTAGAGCGTGATTCACTCATTTTGCTCCATATGTAGTCCATGGTGGAATCTATACAAAGATTTATAATTTAGGAATGGAGAGAGTACATATTAAGAAAACGGAAGAGGAACATGGTAAAGAAGAGCAAGCAGATTTTGGATAATAAAATGTTGGTTTCTTGGTGCCCACATGATGAACAGGCGCGTAGGAATGCAACTCCGAGCTGCTCTCGACCATTTCAGGCGGTTGGATGAAGATCTCGTCTCCTAACCCTTCTTCTTCCTCGTCTCGATTCTTCCTCAGAACACCACACGGGCCGCGGCGGACACAGCCCCGCTGTGTCCTCCACACCCCACCCCCCCAGCGCACCAACCCCCACGCCGAGTTTTCTTACGTTCGGCAAGGCCCCAACCACCGAGCCCTTGATCTTGCCGAACTCCGTGAGCTCTGAAAAATTAGTGGCCCAATTTTGAAATTTAGTCTCTTGTGATTTAACTAGTGTGGAATATAAAGGGAAAACCATAAGGATTGGGAGTATAGTGTTGGCGTGCCATGGCGGATCTGAAGGTGCAAACCCGAGAAAGGCAACCGCCAAGACAAGAAATCGAGTAAAGCAGTGGCGATCTATTTTATTGCTGCGATAAATAAGTTGACGGAATCCGAAAAATTACCGCCTCCAGTGCGGCTCGTGTCGCATCTGCTTGAGAATTTGCCGGTCTGCGGTAGCAATGGCTGTCGGGCGTGGAAGCAAATCTAGGAGGGTAGGCGATGGCGGCGAGGCGTGGTGGGCGAAGGCGGTTGTAGGAAGCGGCGCCCGGCAAGGTGGGCGATAGCGGGGATGAAGCGGCGGGCGGGATGCAGGATCCCGGTCGAAGGCGTGGAATGAGAAACTCGATCTCTTGTAATGGGCCAGGCGTCGTGCGCCCGGATTGATCGCCGGTGTCCGCGGTTATTCGCTGTCTTTGCCATGTCATTTGCTCGCGTGTTGCACTTTGCCATGTCATCATCGCATTTCATATCATGTCATCGTCGCATTTCATTTTGCATCGGGTTTGTCTCATGCATCCGAGCATTTTCCCGTTGTCCGTTTTGCAATCCGGCACTCCTATGTCTCCGGCACCCCCTTTACCTCTTTTCATGTGCGGGTGTTAAAGTTCTCGGAATGGACCGAGGTTTGTCAGCGGACCTTGGTATAGCACGATGAACCGCCTGTCAAGTTTCAAGTGCCATTTGGAGTTCGTTTGATACTCAGCAGTTAACGGGTAACCGTAAAGCCCTCTTTAAGTTGCAGCAACACCCTTCCAAAGTGGCCCAAAACCCACATAACTCCCCTCCATGCTCTCGGTCGTTCGATCACGATCGGCGTGGCGAGCTCGCGCCTCATTTGGAGCTTCCTAGCTCCTCCTATCTATAAATAGGTGATCCTCTCGAAATTCGGTCTAACCTAGCCTTCCCCTACTCGCGCCACGGACGAAAATCCCGCCGCCGGACGTGTCGCCCATCCGCCGCCGCCTCCCACTGCCGCGAGCGCGCCCGCGTCCCCTGCCTCCGCGCGCGCTTGCCGCCCGGGCAGGGCAGCCTCGCGCCCATCTGGCGCCGCCCGTCCAGCCAGCGCGTCCGCCCGCCGCAGCTGCTCCATACGCCAGCGCCGCTAATCGCCCGACCCGCCGCCGTCCGTCTTGGCCGCCGCCCGCGCCCTCCCGGCGCGCCGCCCGCTCCTCCGGCCGCGCCCGGCCCGCCGCGCCTCCTCGCCCAGGCGCCGCCCTCCTCCTCGCCCGGCGGATCCGGCCGAGATCCGGTCGCCAGCCATCTCCCTCCTCTCCGGCATCTCCTCCGGCGAAGTTCGCCAACCTCGTAATCCGTGCCATGAGGTTGACTTCTCTCCCCACGTTTCCACTAAGTCCCGATCTGCTAATATTTTGTTGCAATTTCATTGCATCATAACTCTCTGCATATTGCTCCGTTTCGTGCGTGTAATATGTCAGTTTGTTCGCCTCGAAGAGTAGATCGTTTCATCTCATTGCATCATTTTCATTTGAGCTCATCTTGTTGCCCGAAATGCTGTTGGAAGAGGGCTATGTGATGTTAGTTTGATTCTTATCAGAACATGCACTTTTGTCATTTTGCCATGATTGATGTGTGCACCCTATGAACTTGAGTCCTACATGTGTTTTGTAATATGCCATGCCATCTTTACAGGGGTGTATGCCATGTATTTTTTGATCTCCGTGGTTACTAGCACAAGCATGCAAACTAGGCTTCATGATGTTGCTGATTTCAGCCTGTTGTCTTGATATTTTTATGCCATGTTAACTTGATGCTACGAGAGATCCATGCTTATTTTGAGATACTTCATAAGGATGTTTTGTTATTCATGTCTTGCTATATCCATCCATGCCCTTGTTTGCAATTATGGAGTGCCCTAGCTTGAGTCAATCAAGCTCTACTTTCTATAAAATGTTTCTGGCAGATTGTTTAATTTATTCAATTTTTCCAAGGTTGTTGTAGTTGATCCGTG
>JAHIAM010008899.1:0-15010 GCA_021605205.1 Aegilops longissima
TACCTCTTGCAGTCGGCGGCGGAGGCCGAGGCGCATCCGTGCCACGAGGTAATCTCTGCCGCCACATCGAGTTGGTTTTACTCGGGTACCCCTTCTTGGCGCTCTTCTTCTCTGCGGGCTCTGCCAGCCTTTTCTAATTCTTTTGCGATATCACTTGAACACCCTCTGGGCCGCCTCCTTGATTTCACCCCCAATGCTGTCTGACCATGGCGGTTTCGCACACCTTTGCGAAAACTTTGTGGAAATCCACCAGCGCGTAGCCCTCTTCGCCACTTCTTCATGCCCGCGTTGAGAGAGGAGAGCCACTTGCGGAGGGATTGCTTGGATCTCCGGGATCGGCAAGAAAGAAGCATATCTGGAAGGAGAGCTCGCGGACAAGTGGGAGGAGTGGAAGCCGATTGGTGTTGGATCATCGAGAACCATGACCCTTCAACGCCTAGCGCCAAACTCCATAGTCTTGGCAATGATTGGAACAACTTGGCGCGGAGGATGCTAGGTTGAAAATTGCTATGACCGGATCTTGTGCCTCGAGACCAGCTGGGCTCCTTTGTTAGCGCCGTTGGCGCAGATTTCCTCGCTGCCCGCATGGCTCCCGCTGCGAGGAAGGAGGAGGCCTGCTTAGGAGTTCAAAATCCGGCCCGGACATCATGAGGCTGCGCCGGGCCTCAAGCTGGAATTTCACCGTCTTGGAGCTGGATGCGATGCTGCTAAGGCTGTTCAAGCGACCGAGATCACCCAGAGTGGTTCATGTTGCCAGGGGGTAGTTCCTTTTATGCAACAACTCTTAACTCGACCGCATCCGAGCAATGATGCCGTTAATGTGATTCCCATGGGATCGTTCCAACAGCGAAACCCGCCGATGATGTCGTGCAGCGATTCTTCGACAACTGGAAGAAGTGCCGATCCGCCCGATGGCAGATAGCTCACCCGCGACACCACGCAGAGCTGCGAACTGCGCCGCCCACGGGCAGCTGGAGGCGGCGAAGCTCTTGCCGCTGGTGAATTTGGGTTCACCGTGGAGGCGGAGGCGGAGAGCGGACAAGCCTTGTCGTCGAGAGGCTTGCTTGGCGGAGGCAGACCGAGCTTGAGCGAGCCCGACGAGGCTTTGCCGGCGCCTCCCCCACCGGGCGGCTTGCAGCGGAGGCCACAGCTCCACCAAGAAGCGCCTCCGCAAGACCGGGGAAGCGGCGAGGCGGCGGGCGACCCAACAGCCGTCGCGCCCGGCGTGGCCGCTCCACAGCGACAACCTTGTTGCAGCAGGGCGCCCTCACGCCGCCTGACAACATGGGCGAGGACGCCGGGACCCGGCCCCTGCACCGCCAAGCGTCCGAGGAGCTACTCTTCGACTCGTCGCACGGGGCGGACGAATCGACTTCTCGCGCTCGGTTCAAGGAAGAAGAAGAGTAAGATCTTATCGTATTACTGTAATTCTTCAATTTGCTGCTTTGTCTTGTATCTTGATTTGCTTCATTCGAACTCTTTCCTTTTTCGGAAGCTGGCTCGAGAGGCGTCGAAGAAAGCCAAGACCCGGTGGTTGTCATCGAAAGCGATCCCCGTGGCGGCGAAGAGGCGTCACGAGACTCCTTGCGGACCGACAACCTTCCTCAAAGCAGCCCCAGCTGGCCCCAGTATAAGTAATTGGTGTATTTCTTACGGTTAGGTGTGCATGGGTGCTCCTTCTTCTGATATCTGACCTTGTTGATTTGTGTGAGGCGAGCAGCCTCATCAAGAGGGCGGAAGCCGCTCGAGAAATTCATACTGCTTCAACTTCACGCGCCATGAGGAGAATTCTCCGGCAGGGGCGCTCTCTCCGGGGAGGCTTCTCCAACAAGAAGCGGTGCAGCGATCCTCTGATTGAGTTGAGACCCGCTGACCCACAGATCCCATCCGCAGGTAACTCTTTTTGTGACAATTCCCCTTAGGTTCCTTTTTCTTCTGTTCTTCTTTTGAACATTTGCTTGACTATTCTTTCTTTTTACGATCGTGAGATCCATCGCCGGATCCGATGGGCCCAGGGTCCGGCGAGGTCGCGCCAGCAACAACAGCAGCGCCGCCACCATGGAGGAAGAGGATGGCGCCAATGAATCCGCGGCGAGGAGGCCGCCAAGCTGCCGCCGCAAAAATTTCAGCGAGGTCTCAGCGATCATGCTTGGCGACCACGAGCCAGCCTTGAGGCGCCGAGCGCTACACCGACCGCCGATCCCTCCGCCGCCCGATGTATCGAGGCTCAAGAAGAAACCCAGCCAGCGCCCTATCGAAGGCCGTGCAGCGTCTTCATCAACTCCATGGGCGTCGAGCTCCGGCGCCCGTCGAGAGAAGACCCGGCGAAGAGCTGCTCGCCTCCGCTGGGTTGTCAGCTGGTTAGCGTAAGCAGCAGCGATGCGATGCGACGAGGAGCATTTCTTTGAAGCTGCGTGCTTCGCTCTACCGCGCGACAAAGCTAAAAATGAGTCCCGGAAGCACTAAATCGAGGCGGGAGCTGACATGGAGAAAGCCTTGCGAAGAGCTCCGGCGGCGCCAACCAAAGAAGCCCTCGGGGCGTAGCTTGAAGCAGGGAGCAACTCTCAAAGCGCACAGCCTTCATCCTTGAGAAGGCTGAAGTCGAGAAGCAGCAAAGCTTGCGGCAAGAAGCTATCTGCGCAAGAAAGGCGAGTGGCGCAGGCGAAGATCAACCTTGACAGCTATGAGGAAGAGCTTGCGAGCGAAGCAATCACTTGGCGGACTCTCAAGGAAGCAAAGGACTTTGCGCGCAGCTGCCGGGGCCGCCAAGAAGGAATTGGAGCGAAGGTGGCGCAATTGGAGGCCAACCTTGAGAAGAAGCGGCGAGGAGCTCGGCTCTTATTTGGCTCTCTGAGAAGGATGCCTACATTCTTGGCGAGTTGCGAGGGCCGTCTCGAAGAAGGATCAAAAGCGCTCGGCGCGCGAGAAGGACTCAAAGGCAGATGTTGAGCTGAAGCTGACCACCTTGATGGAGGCGGCTGGGCGGCGCCAAGGGCGGGAAGCGGATTGCATTGGAAAGATCAAGGCCAGCGAGGAGTTGTTGGCGAATGCCACTGAGCGCCCTATAACACCTTCAAAAGTTGTGATGCCTTTGGACGAGGGTCTTGTAAATACAACCGCCGCCATCGACAAGGCTGATGGAGCTGGGGATGGTGGATCTCGAATTACTCCCGACGAGCATCTCAACCCAGCGTAAGCTCAGCCTTGTTTTTCAAGGCGTGGTGGCGGCTCTCCGTGACTCGGAAGAGATCCCAAAATAGCTGGCGGCAAGTCGCGCCAAATCTGTCGAGGCTCTTGGAAGGTCTTGATGAAAGGTGGCCTTCCGCAATCTAGGCGTTAACCGCCAGCGTCCTCAAGTCCTTGCCGCCATTCTTGGCGTTGAAGCGCTCAAGGCCCTTATCGCACCATTGTGGACAGGGTGGCGAGTCAAGAGGGTTGATGGCGACCGCGTGGACTAGGCATAAATTTATCTTTCCCTTGTCCTGCTGATCATGTTTAGGCGAACAATTTATTAGATCTGCGACAAGTTATTTTGTAATATACTCTATCTTAAAGCTTGATTGCAATGTTATTTCCTTTACTTGATTCCCTCCTTTGTATGTTTGTGCCCTCGCTTTTAGGGAACTTGTCGTGGCGGGCACCTTTGCATTATGGCCTGAGTGCTGGGCGTGTCGGCTGACCTGCTTGGCGGTGCTGCCTCAGACAAGTAACCTTATCGCAACAATTTGCAGCTCACTTAAATTGTTGGCGGACTCGAAACAAAGTAAGAAGCGCGACCAGCTACGAGTTGGTTCCTCTTCGCTGAGTTTTCCATACAAAGTACCATCGTTAGGAAGATAACTTAAAAATTTAAAACTGATCGCTCAAACTTTGGCAACTTAGCTTTTACATCGTTTGCTTCCGGCAAGCGATACTTCCTCGGCGGCGCTTGGTGGCCCACACCATTATCTTCTCCTCCCCGGCTAACTTGTGGGTGGATGAACCTTCCTTTCTTTGAGAAAGAAAGAAGAAAATAAAGTTATGGAGCCTTGTGGCCCGTTATTGCTTACGGGTGTGGATGCTGAACAAAATGTCGGATAACATATGCAAATTGATTATGAAAGCATGAAATTGACAAGTTATGCGCCAACATATGAAACTTCTTGATGCAGAAGGTCTGCCCGGCTTTGTACAAAGGATTACATGCAACATCGGCAAGACTTGTACAAAAGGTGGTTGCGGAACAGGTTAAATTGCAACGCTCTATCGAGTAAAACTTACGAAGATGCTCAATGTTCAGGAGTTGCTCACCGAATGCCATCTTGGTCTCAAAGCGGATAGCGCCAGGGCCTAGTGACTTCGTTTCACCCAATAAGGGCCTTCCCTTGGCGTCAACTTATTTGGAATTCTTGGCGGATTGAGCAGCGCCCGAAGAACAAAGTCGCCTTCCTCGAAACTTCGGCACTAACTGCGGCTATGGTAGCGGCGCCAAAGCTTCTTTGATCTTGAGCAGCTTCGTCAGACGGCTGAGCGGTCCTCCTCAAGGAGCAGCGCGTCATCTTATCGCAGCTGCTCTTGCTCAAACTCATCATAGCGGTACTCGAGGTGACCCGTATCGAGTTCCGTGGGGAGAACCTCTGCTCCATAGACTAGAGCGAAAGGTGTGCGGCGGTGGCTCGATTTGGCGTCGTCACGATCGACCAAAGAACCATCGGCAGCTCCTCAATCCAGTTTCTTCCGCGCTTGTGCAGCTTTGTCGAGATTCTGGTCTTGAGCCCTCGCAGCACTTCAGCATTTGCCCTCTCCGCTTGACCGTTGCTTCTCGGATGAGCAACGAAGCCGAAAGCAGACCTTAGCGCCAAGATCTTGGGCGTCTTGCATGAAGGTGCGGCTCGTGAAGCTGTGTGCGTTATCGGTGATGATCCGGTTAGGAATCCCAAAGCGGCAAACAATTGACACGAAGAACTTGCTGCTGGCTGTGTGTCACCTTCCTCCTGCTTCCACTTCGGCCACTTTGTGAACTTGTCGATTCGCAACGTACAAGTACTCAAAGCCCCGACAGCTTCGGGGAAAGGGCCGAGATGTCGAGCCCCAGGACGAAAATGGCGGGATAAAGGGATGAATGGAGAGCTTGAGCTGGCTGGTGTATCTGCTTGGAATGGGCCAGCACGCTTCACACTTGGTTACTTGTGCTGGTTGCATCACGGAGGGTTGTCGGCCAGAAGAAACCTTGCGGAAGCTTTGCGGCAAGTGCTCTTCGCCAATGTGGTGACCACATATGCCTCCATGTATCTCGCCAACAGCCTGTCCATCTTCGGTGAATACACTTCAATTTCACACCATTGAGTCTTCTTACACGTATAGTGTGCTGTCGACAAACTGGTACATACTTGACTTGCCGGGCTACTCTTTCCGCTTCTTCTTGCTCTTGGGGAAGTTCTCTGTCTTAAGGAAATGGACAATCTCTGTGCCCATCTTTGGAGCTTGTTGGCTCGACAACAAGGACTAAAAGGCACATACTGCTGCTGCTGGGAACATCCGCTTCTCGGCAGAACCTGCGGCTCGGCGGAGCTTGATGTTCCCGACAAGCTTGCGGAGCAAAACTTGTCGGGAGCGTCTGCTTATGAAACAAACCACAGGGCTTGTCGGGCAGACTGCTCCTCGGCACTCTTAGTGTTGATCTTGAGGGACCTTCGGCGGCGGCTTGGGGAGCTTCGGCGGAAGTAGTCACCGATAGCCAACTTCCTCTTCTTGTTCTGTCAGGTTGATGGTGTTACTGAGTTGGTTGAGTCAGCTTGAGCAAAAAATTCCTGGTTCCACAGAACAGCTTGAGTGCGGTGCACTTTGAGAGCCATCAACAATATCATTACGAGCTCTTGGAACATGTTCCATTTGCAGGCCTTCAAAGTGTTCTTCTAGCTTTCTCACTTCATCAGCGTAGGCTTCCATCAACGGACTCGATAATCTTTGTTTACTTGGCGGACGACAAGCTGCGGAGTCACCCGAATAATGAGCTTCTTGATCCCAAGGTCTCTTGCTATCCTGAGTTGACACAAGCAAGCCTTCATACTCTGAGTATTGTTTGTTGCTTGCTCCTTGGGAAAGTGCATCTGGACTATGTACTTGAGGTGCTCTCGATTGGGTGCGATAAGCAACGCTGACCCGACCAGCGCCTTGCAGCGAAGGCACCATCAAAGTACATCAACCACTCTTTACTTGCTTCCTTGGCGGGGATGCTCGTCTCTAGAATTTCTTCATCTTGCGTTGGCGTCCATTCTGCTATAAATTCTGCCAATGCTCTGCTTTGGATAGTTGAAGTGCTTTCAAACTTGAGGCCAAAGCTTGATAGTTCAGTGCCCACTCGACAATCCTGCTGTTGTTTTGGATTTTGCGTTATCCTCTTGATGAAAGCGAGTGACAAGCTGTGATCTCATGTGCTTGGAAGTAATGGCGCAGTTTCTCGAGGCCATGAGGAGGCGAAAAGCAACTTACGCACCGAGTACCTTGACCTAGCCCCACTGAGAGGCCGACAAAGTAGACTGGCGCTGCACCATCCTTTTACGAATCTTCTCAACTTCTGCGTGAATCCGTCCTTGTCGGGACCCGAGCTTGGTGAAGCCCCCTCGCTTGTCGCTGGATGCATCTGCCATGGTTGCCGGCTCATCATCTGCCTCCCTTTCCGCTACTAACGCAGCACTAACCACTTGATTGGTTGCCGCTATGTATGCAGCAACTTCTCTTGTAGCCTAGGTGCGACAAGTATTGGAGTGGAGGGCAGTACCTCTTTAAGTCCTGCAGCGCAGCCTCCGCTTCGGGAGTCCATTTCATTGGACCTGCCTTTTTCAAAATCTTGAAAAATGGCAGGTAGCGCTCGCGAACCTAGAGATAAACCTCTTTGAGAGCAGCCACGCAACCGGCAAGTCTTCGTACATCCTTGGCGCTTTGGTGCTTCAATCTGCTCAATGGCCTTGATCTTGTCGGGATTGGCTTCAATTCCCGGTGAGACCACGAAGAACCGAGAAGCTTGCGGAAGGGACTCCAAACACGCACTTCTCGGGGTTGAGCTTGAGGTTGATCTTGCGCAGATTTGCAAAGGTCTCATCTAAATCTTGAACCAGGTTGCTTTGTCCTTGCTCTTGACCACTATGTCATCCATGTGAAGCTTCTACATTTACGTGCATTTGCGGCTCAAAAGCGTCATGGACTACTCTTGCAAAGCGTTGAACCAGCATTCTTTAGCCCAAAGGCATCCGTACAAAACAGTATGTGCCACATGGGGTAATGAATCACGGTTTTTCTCATCATCCTCTTACGCCATGAAGATCGATGATATCCTGAGTATGCATCAAGAAATGAAAGCAAATCACATCCAGCCGTGGAGTCAACAATCTGGTCGATCTGTGGCAAGGGAAATGGGTCTTTAGGACAAGCTTTATTAACATCATGAAGTCAATACAAAGTCTCCATTTCCCATTTGCCTTTCGATACAACTACGGATTGGCCAACCACGTGGGATGGAGCACTCCTCGACAAGGCCTGCTGCTTCCGGTTTCTTGATCTCTTACGCAATGAACTCTTGGCGCTCCTTTGCTGCTACGACTTTACGCTTGGCGGGCGGCGCATGAGGCAGACAGCTAAGTGGTGCTCAATTACTTTCACAGGAACACGGGGATGTCGGCCGGTTGCCATGCAAACACATCGACATTCGCCATGAGGAAAGCAACGGCCTTTTCCTATTTAGGGTCAGCGTGGCAGCGATGGTGAAGGTACCACCGATGCCGTCCCCTTGGCGGATACCTTCTTGGTCTTGATTGGAGCTGCCATCGTCTTCTTGCACTTGCCGGTGGAGCTCGATGGTGCGTCCTCGGCGGTAGCGCAGCACTCCGAAGAAGTGCGCTTGCGGAGTGGGCATCGAGCTCTTGCGGACAAAGTGGTCTTCTTCTTCCCAGGGAGCTTCGTGCGACAGTGATTTGCTATCTATTGCAGCTGCTGCCTCGATAAATCTTAATCGGCGCCAAATAAGAGCATCTTTCTTGTCGCCATGAACAGAAATGACACTTATGGGCTGGCATCTTGAGCAAGTTGTATGCATAATGAGAGGCTGCCATGAACTTGGCGAGCTTTGAATGACCAAGTATCCCATTATAAGGCAATGGAAAATCAACAACGTCGAGCGTGACCCTCTCAGTTCTGAAGTTTAGCTTCGCTGCCAAATGTTACCGGCAGCGTGATCTTCCCTTTGGCTTGCTCCTTCATGGTTGATTCCTTGGAAGGTGCCGGTCTCTTGAGCTCGCTGTCGAGGATTTGAAGCTTACGGAGCAACTGCGGAGGAGATCAGGTTTAAGCCGGCCCCCGTCAACTAGCATCTTGGTGACCTTGAGGTTGCGGATAGTTGGTGAGACCAACATCGGCAAGCACCCGACCCCGCGATTATGCGATCAGGGTGGTCCTCAATATCAAAGATGATAGGCGTCTTGGACCCTTCAGAGGCTTGCGTGACTCCACGGATGGATTCTGCTTGCATTAACCTCCGGCATCCATTGTTTGAGTTGGCGATGTGAGGTATGCGGAGAAGCACCGCCCGTCAACTCCTGAGAGGACCTCTGTTGCTTTACGAAACTCCTGCTCATCGGTTCTTCATCCTCCATATCTTCATCGTCATCGTCGTCTTCATCCTTATCGGCGCCCAGCGAGTCTGTCCTTGCCATTGCTTGGCCTTGCCTTGGCGTCCTCCCGGCGGGAGTCGCTTCTTGCTAACTCCCCCGGCACCTTCTGGGCCTTCTCCTTGTCGCGCTTTCGTACTCAGCTTTCTGCTGTTCAACAAGCTGCTCGACCTTCTTGCAACTCTGGAGGTCGTGGCCCTTGGTGCGGTGAATCTTGCGATCTTGTTTGTTGGAGCTGTCACAGCTTGGTGGACGCCCACAGGGCTTCTGATGGCGCCAGCTAAACCTCCTTGCGAGGCCACCAACTTTGGTTTTCTTGGCGGGACCACCGTTGCCGTACTGCTCGACAACTAGTACCTCTTTGCTCTTCTTCCTTGGTTGTTCCGCCCGTCGACTCTTCTTTCTTGGGCGGTCTCCTCTTTATCAGGATCCTGTACGCATTCTCTCACAGAGTCTCCTCCCTTCCTCGGTAGCGATGCACACTTGTCGGCCAAGGGCATACAGCTCAGCAGCGTCCTTGACTTTGCACATCTCCATCTCTTCCCTCATCCTGCGGTTCCGCTTGCGTTACGATGAAACCAGCGATCACCTTGGCGGGGTGGACATCAGGGATGTTGTAGTGCACACAGCTGAATCTTTGGATGAACTTGCTTGAGGACTCTCCTTCCATACAGGCGAGCAGGTGAAGGTCACTCTCTTGGCCATAGGGGTTTGGCCGCTGTGAAGAGCGTAACAAGCTGATGGCATAGATCTGCCCAGAGAAATGGGCTATAAAATAAGTGCATTAGCCAAGATCTGACGTTGGGCTTGCGTACAATGAAGTAGTTGGCGAGGATCTTGTCGTCGTCGTCCCCTGCAGCTTGCACGCGATGGTGTAGATGCGGAGAACTCCGACGGATCGTCCTGCCGTCATACTTCTACAGCACGTCTGGCTTGAAATTTTTCTTGTCGGGCCACTAGACTGCCTGTGACTCGAGTGAGCGCGGGGGCAACCTACGCGTCTGCGACAAGTCCTGATTCCTGGCATGCGTGCGGCGATGGGCCCAGCGGCTGGTCGGATTGACACAGCGCTTCTCTTGGTAGCTTCATCGAGTTCGGCGTCCTCTTGTTGCCGTTCTTGAAGAACTTGGCGTTGATCACGGCGAGCTTCGTGGATCCGATAGCCAGCGATGGAGTCGGCTGTCGAGGTGGATCTGACAGTCGGCGATCTTAACCGCCGGGATGGAGAGTGCATGGTGGTTGCACCCGCCGGGTCTCGTCGCCACCGGCTTCGTGCCTTGTCGTCTCGCCCGCGGCAGGAGGCGATTGGTTGCCGCGGAGTATCGCCGTTAGCGAAGCGATGAGACTACTGGATGGTGGCCCTCCATTAAATGCGACCTTATCGGCCCGTTGGAGGGTAATCTAAAGCGATTGAGCTCGCCAGAAACCTGCTTGAGTGAGTGGGTAGCAATGGCGTGCGATGCGAGGCGGCGATATGCTCGGACTTCTAACCAAGTTAGAAGAGCAGCATCCCGTCCGAGCGATCGTACTCCGCTTCGTTACCGACATCTTTGGCGTACATGCTGGTCTCGAGAACCGAGATCCTCGGCAGGCCTTGATCCAACGGCGTATGGCGCTGCGAGCACCATGGCGCTGTCGGTCTCGCGCCTCCGAGATGGAGCGCAATGTATCGAACGCGAAATGCGCCCGCCTTGTCCTTGGACTTGCGGCGTCGTGGAAGCTCCCTCGGCGATGCCGTTCCTCGCAGCATCTTCCCCACCACTTTCGTCAGCTCCGGTTGGTGGTGGGTTTTACAGCAGACGGCTCTGCTTGCCGCGAAGACTTCTTCTTCTGTGTACGTTGATGAATGATGATGAAAGATGTTGCTCGTGTGAGCGCCGGATTAGAGTTCACACAGCCTCGGCGCCCTACAGGCGCGCCAAGGATGTCGGGGAAGCTGATTGTGACCCACGAACACCTATGGGACTGGCGGACCGAGTCCCTTTTGGTTCGGTGGGGGCGGGATTGCGAAGAGCAGGTCGGTGATGCACAAGGCAGTTTACAACTTGGAGCTCTCGGAGATAATACTCCTCTTTAGCATCACGATTATCTTGTGTTCTTGCTAGGGAGCAAGAGCTACAAAACCTAGCTTGAGTGTTTCTAGTCTCGAATAAGTCAGACCAGCCCGAACCCCTTCTCCGTTCGTTATGGGCCTCCTTTTATAGGCTCAAGTGGTCACCACAGTGTAGCATGCTTGAGGAGGCAAAATGGGAAAAAATGAGTTGCGGTTGGTACAGCTACTTTATGCGGTGTATTCTACCTAACTTTCGGCGGCAAGGGACAAAGAGTAATAAATGCCCGTCCTAAGTCGAGTCAGCAAAGGGAAAAGGACCGTCAGGCGCCACCCGATATGCGCGATGGCACCTCTATCGGTACGCCGCTTACATTGCTCTCCGGCTGATTCACTGACCTCTTAACCACGCATTGTGGGGATGGCCCTATGGCGCTACGTTGGTGGATGAGCTGGGCGGAGATGAAGAGGGTTGCTGCGCGGCAAGCACCTTGCCACAGCTGAATCCTTGTCGCATTTGGGACTTGTCACTCACCAATCCTTCCAGCAAGCTCCTCTTGCGGGATCTTGTCTTCTGCGTGCCTTGAGTGGCCTTCCGGCAAGCTCCTCTTGCGGGGCCTTATCTTCTAAGCTTAAATACTTTGTTCTTGAATGGCTCCAAAGGAACCACGGAGGATCTTGGCGGTCACTAATCGCACTGCCACGTGAGAATATTTGCAAGCCCCGCCCGTGCAGGTTAGGGATACTAGAGGTACCCCCTACTCTAATTACACCCGACAGTATATTTAGGCACATTAAAAGGCCCACTATGGAAACACAGAGCCTACGGAGAAAATTTAAACTTATGCTAATTTAAGCCCAGAATATTTTAGTGGGCTACATGCCAATTTGGCCCGTAATCGTTTTAGCCCAATTGGAATGGGCCCGGCAGAATGTTGGCATGTTGAGCTCCTCTGAAGCTTTAGACCAGATACATTACTAAGATAAACCTACACTATACAAAAATAAGCGTCGTAATTACTGCGGCCTGTGGCAGCATCATAAATGTTGTATCACAACAAAATAAATTCAATCATACAACAAAAGGCACATTGGCATAAAGTTTCTGATCCTTCGAGATAAAAGCACCATCGGATGTATAGAAGCGCAGTTATTTGACACTGAGTGCTAATGTTTCAGGCTGTAGAATCTGATGGAGCGAGCCACGATCTCCACCTTTTTCCGCCATTGCTCTTCAACAACGAAGCGAATGTCGATAGTGCGGTTTCAAAACCATTCATATCTTGACGACATTTCTCAACCACTATTCTTGTTTCCGAAACAACGTCCATTAGGGATTGGACTTGTTATGCGGAACCTGAATATATCACTACATCTATGGGAAGATTTTTTCAGTAGGTGATTTGGATGAGGTTACCTTGACAACCAACCCAAAATTATGCGAGAAGGTGCTTTTTACCTTTATTAGTGGAGAGATACTAACGCATGCTGCGGCAAGAGGTGACATTGTGCTTGTAGTAGCCTCGTCACCTTGAATGGTTGTGGCTGTTCAATCATTTTGTTCCATAGCTTCACGGAAGTTTGAACTTGTAGATTAGTGTACAAGATAAGTTACTAATGAGACAAAAACAAACAAAAGTAGGTTAGCGTTTATACATAACTTATTTTGGTGAACTACTATAATACATTAGCATGTATTGTAGTGCCAACTACATAATAAAATCACTTTGAACATATGTCCATGTAGCATGCCCTCTTTATTATTGTCTATTTCCTCACATTAATTGACATCTAAGGATAAAGGAGACATGGTTTAAAAGTAGGATGAACATAGTATGACATCATTCATATCATGGGCAAACATATATAAAACAAACAGGCTATTTTATCATTGTGTGCACGTGAACATAACAACTAGATTCTGAGATCAAGACCAAAAGAATATCCTTCATCTCTTTTTAAACCATGTAAGGTGAAATGATACGTTAAGACAATTGTGTATAAAAGTGAAGCGAAGTAAGCGGCATTGGCTGCAAACCAAGTAGTTAAATGAACACATCATAGTACCAATCAGTTCAAAGCAGGAGGAGGTAAGGACTTACAGCTGGCTTGGCAGGCGGGTGTCATCCCTTCATCTTCTGGTGTGGCAATCCTTGAAGATTTACACTGCATTGAGTTCGAGGTTCTTTTTGGTCCATACGGGCTTTCCTCTATATTTGGAACAAGTCAATATAGATACGATAATATGGCACAAAAAAATGAAGGAAGTAGCAGCTATTTACAAAAGCCTCGCGATTGTGCAATATAGCTACGAGATCACATTGTTTGTTGGAATTTCACTTTAGAGCAGTTGGTTTTGTTCTTCAAGCAGTTAGCCTAGAAGAATACACTTGTAAGGCACATACATAAATACAAGTTCAATATGTAGTGCGATCAAATACATATAGCCTACGATACTTTGGATCGAGACCCGGTGTTTGAGGGCTGTCTAGTCTTCATCGTAATATATTCCAATGGAGATGTTTAGGCGATTTCATTTATTAGCCTTGCCAACAAAGTGAGATTTTCTAAGGTGAATGCCGATCTTGTCCATGAAACAGCACTGAAAAACATGAGTGCATGCTTGTTTAGTTGCATCATCTTTCGGATCAACTTGAACCTCATCTGTTGAAAAAGAATGTGAGTCTTATTAGGAGGAAGCTAGAAAGTATGGGACACGAGCAAGACAATATTACTAATTGCGATGAATAACATTACTTACGGATAAATGGTCAGGAAGGTGTTAAAGCGGGTATTGTCTTTCTCATTCTGTCTTTGGATCCACGTTGGGAGGATCGTGCATGACACCTAACGACAGCTGCCTACGATACTAATTGGGCTGACTCTGTAGCATCACATGGCCTTTTAAACCTGCCTCAAAATGGATCTCCATTCTTCCTCCTTTAGATTTTGTTAATCTGTCAAGCATTATCCACGATATACATTTCGCATGCGCCCGTGGTGCTAGTTCAACAACGAATATGGAAAGTGTTAGTGTACATCAAGCTGTGGAGTACATATAAAGGAGCATGCAACTGCAACTTGGCTCGTCCCGGTGCCGTCTTAGTGTTGATGCTCATGAGTTCATCTGATCTTACCAAATCTTGTTGTCGTCGATGCTTAGAAAGTAGTGTTAGGTGTGAAGGCAGCTTGGGAGGCTGGCGATTCGAACCAACGAGCGAAATGGCGGATTTGAGATGCTTATTATAGTTAAGCGGATCTGCAATTGGAAGCAATCTCTTGTTTTAGATTTAGCGGGTGGACTTGGACCTTCTACTACACTATAAGTACCGTGAGAATCTCGACAGAACCTTTTCGTTTCACCCAACGAGTAACATCACTCCCTACTATTTATCCTTGCTCTTTTTTTACTTTGCCATGTCAAGCTGTACCCACAACACAAAAGAATAAAATCACTCTTGAGAACTCATTGATGCATAATCTGAGACAAGCAATACTTTGATGTAAACAACCGTGTATGAGGATGGAATATGTAAAAAAACAGGGCGACATGACATATTCACAGCTCGATGTGCAAACTAAGCAGAAGGATTTTCAAGAAAATAGAAGTAATGCAAGCTAGACACCATATGAAGATGCAACCAATATTACTGCATGAGTTAAAAGTGTCTTGTCATAAGTGGCAATTCAAAAATTAAGTATTACAACATAGAAATCAATGCAAGATGCAACCACTATCAAACTGCCATGTTAAGCGTCCAATCATGAGTTCTTGATCGGGATACACAACAACAATACTTTGATGTAAGAACATGGTATGATAGATAGATGAAGTGTATTCTAGACACACGAAAGCCATGTCATATGCACATGTATAGCGTATAAACTCAGCAGGTGCAATTTAATCAAAATAGAAGAAATACAGGCTAGACAACATATGCAACATGAAACCAATTATAACACTTGTCAACTTAGAGCAAGCACTGCGATGATGGAGTCACGGAGATGAACTCATCATGTAGACTTGCGGCTTCAACTTCATTAGCGATAGCGATGGCAAATCTAGAGAGTCTCTGTTTGCGTCGGTGCGAAGTACCACCAACATCCCTAACACTCTTTTCCTTCCTATTTTTGATATTGCCTTATGAAGTCAAAACCACAAGAAGATGAATAAAATTAGCTCTGCATAACTGGTTGATGCATGATCTGACGAACACTACTTTGATGTAAGGCAAGCGCGGATAGGAGGATGGAATATATACAAAAAAGATAGCGTTTCATATTCACCGTCGATAGGAGGATGGAATATGTATGAAAA
>JAHIAM010008904.1:0-12716 GCA_021605205.1 Aegilops longissima
TTTCCACGATTAGTGAACCGGGTGTTGCGTTTACGTGTGGGTAATCAACACTTGCGATTTTATCGATTCTAACCCGTTTCGTTTACTATTACTCACCCTTGTGGGGTCCCAAAGCGATTTCCATGGTTGTCGAATCCCAAGGTGTGCTTACTTGTTGGTCATCGGGACTACATGATTTTGTAGATTCTGGCCTATTTCTTGGACTATTACTCAGTTTTGGGGTCCAAAATGCGTTCCATGATTAGCGAACCCCAGAGGTACGTTTACGTATTGATTATCAACACTCACTATTTTGGCCAATTTTGGTCCATTTACGTGGACTATTACTCACGTTTAGGGTCCCAGTGATTTCGAGGATTAGCGAACCCGAGGTGCGTTTACATGTCGTCGTCAACTATTCTGACCCGTTTATTGGACTGTATTACTCACCCGTTTGGGGTCCCAAATCGATTTCCATGATTGTTAGAACCCAAAGTGCGCTTACGTGTCGGTCATCAACAATCGTAGTTTGGCGATTCTTGTCCGTTTAGTGAACTATTCCGACCGTTTTAGGGTCCCCAGTGTTTTCCGATTGGCGAACCCGAGTGCGTTTCCATGTCGGTCATCAACACTTCGTGGTTTTGTCAATTCTGACCCATTTCACGGACTATTACTCACATTTTGGGGTCCCCAGCGATTTCCATGATTGTTGAACCCTACGGTGCGCTTGCGTATCGGTCATCAACAATTGAAGTTTTGGCGATTCTGGTCCGTTTACGCATTTATTACTCACCGTTTTGTAGTCTTAGAGCGATTTTCGCGATTGATCATCCAGAGTGCGTTGCGATGTCCATCATCAACACTCACAATTTTGGCCATTTCCGACCCGTTTAAGTGGACTATTACTCACCGTTTGGGGTCCTACGATTTCCATGATTGGTGATCCTGAAGTGCGTGTTTACGTGTGCGTCGTCGACACTCACAGAATCTGGCCAATTCTGACCCGTTTATTGGACTATTACTGACCGTTTTGGGGTCCGGCGATTTCCATAGTTGTTGAACCCAAATTAACGCTTATGTAGTCAGTCATCAACAATACATAATTTGGCCAAGTCTGGTCCGTTTCATGCACTATTACTCCCCTTTTGGGGTCCTAGGCGATTTTCTACGATTGACGAACCCCGGGCTGCGTTTGCGTGTCGGTCATCAACACTCACGATTTTATCGATTCTAACCCGTTTGGTGGACTATTACTCACATTTTTGGGGTCCCAAAGCGATTTCCATGATTGTTGAACCCTACGGTGCTCTTACGTGTCGGTCATCAACAATGCGCAGTTTGGCTGATTCGGTCGGTTTCATGGACTGTTACTCACCGTTTTGGGGTCCCAAGCTGTTCTTACGTGTTGGTCGTCGGGACTTTCGCAATTTGGGCCGATTACTGCCTATTTCTGGGACTATTACTCAGTTTTGGGGTCTCGAAATGATTTCCATGATTGGCGAACCCTGAGTGCGTTCACGTACCGGTTATCAACACTCACAATTTTGGCCAATTCTGGTCCATTTAAGTGAGACTATTACTCACTCTTTTGGGGTCCCCGAGCAATTTCCTGATTGGTGATCCCGAGGTTCATTTACCGTGCATCATCAACACTCACGATTTTGGCCAATCGACCCGTTTAGTGGAATATTACTCCACTGTTTTGGGGTCCAAATGCGATTTCCATAGTTATTGAACCCCAAAGGTGCTTACGTGTCAGTCATCAACAATACGTAGTTTGGCTGATTTGATGCATTTACGTGAACTATTACTCACCGTTTTGGGGTCGGATGTTTTCCACGATTGGTGAACCGGTGCGCGTTTACGTGCGGTCATCAACACTCATGGTTTTTGTGGATTAAACCGTTTCACGGACTATTACTCAAATTTTACGGGTCCAGAAGCGATTTCCATGATTGTTGAACCCTACGGTGCGCTTGCGTTCCGGTCATCAACAATTGCGATTTTGGCCGATTACGGTCCGTTTCATGCACTATTACTCACCGTTTTGGAGTCCTAAGCGATCTTCGCGATTGGCGATCCCAGTCGCGTTGCTTATGTCGTCAACACTCATAGTTTTGTCCAATTCGGCCCGTTTCATGGACTATTACTCACCGTTTTGGGGTCCCAGCGACTTGCATGATAAACGATCCATGTGAGTGCGTTTACGTGTCGTCGTCGACACTCACGATTCTGGCCAATTCTGATCCGTTTAGTGGACTATTACTACGTTGTTTTGGGGTCCGGCGATTTCCATAGTAGTTGAACCCCAAAGGTGCGCTTACGTGTCGGTCATCAACAATGCGCAGATTTGGCGATTTTGGTCGTTCATGCACTATTACTCCTTTGCTTTGGGGTCCTAGGCGATTTTCTCGATTGGCGAACGGGCTGCGTTTACGTGTCGGTCATCAACACTCACGATTTTATCGATTCTAACCCGTTTGGTGGACTATTACTCACCGTTTTGGGGTCCCAAGCGATTTCCATAGTTGTCGAGCGCCAAGGTGTGCTTACGTGTTGGTCGTCGAGGACTCGAGATTTGGGCGATTCTGGCCTATTTCTTGAACTATTACTCCGTTTGGGGTCACCGAAATGATTTACCACGATTGAACCACAGGTGCGTTTATGTGTCGGTTATCAACACTCACAATTTTGGCCAATTCTGGTCCATTTTCATTGGACTACTTAGCCGGTGTCAAAATCGGCGGATCTCGGATAGGGGTCCCGAACTTTGCGTCTAAGCGGATGGTAGCGAGAGACAAGGGACACCGATGTTTTTACCGGGTTGGGGCCCTCTCGATGGAGAAAACCCTACTCTTGTTTGATTAATACTGATGATATGGGTAGTACAAAGTAGGTCTGCCAAGAGATCACGAGGCTAAACCCTAGAAGCTAGCCTATGGTATGATTGTTGTTAGTCCCTACTGGACTAAAAACCTCACTTTATATAGACAGGAGAGGTTAGGGTTACCAGAGTCGGTTACAATGGAAGGAGATCTACATATCCGTGTCGCCAAGCTTGCCTTCACGTAGAAGTCCCATCCGGACATGGAATGAAGTCTTCAATCTTATATCTTCATAGTCTGGAAGTCCGCCAAAAGGTCATAATCCGGCCATCCGGACACCCCTAATCGAGGACTCCTCGGTGGCCTGAGCAGAGGCTTCAATGGCGAGCCAGTCCGGCCTTGATTTGTCTTTGGCATTGCAAAGGCGGGTTCCTCCTCAGAATACTTCATAGAAGATTTTGAACACAAGGATAGTGTAAACTGCGCAAAATAATTTCCACATAACACCGTAGAGAATAATATTTACATAAATCCAATCTCTTGGCGTATTAGTGGCGTGTCATCACCGCGCAATAGCCTTTATTCTAATTATTTTTACTGTCCACCTCGGTAGCGTTTGGCGGGTGGTTTCGTCGCTGCGTCTTGTTGAGCGGAATCATGTCCCCTTATCCGGATTCTCATCAATGCTGAGGCGATGGGTAAATAACCGTGCCATTAATTTACGGCGCTTGGGAGATAGCGAGGTTTTACCGGTGGGTGGGGGTAGCGTAGTTTAAATCTAGCCCATATAAGGGGATAAGGATCCACCTTTTCCATCTTCCTTCTTCCTCCTTTGCTTATCCATTTCCGGCGCTCAAGCTCCAGCGTAGAAGTCCGCACATCTCACCTCGACCTTCTCCAGCCATGTCCTGAGGCGGGGAGGCAAGTGGATGGTTTCCCAAAGTCACGGAGGGACACATCAGAAGATGAGAGAAAGCCGGATACGTGTCTAATGACATCACATGCCAAGCTTCCCAGCAAAGGCAGCTCATGCCCACCCCATGCCCTTGAGAGGTGGTGTTTCTCACCCACTTCCTCCATGGACTAGGTTTCCCACTTCACCCATTCGTCAGGGGACTCATGTTCTATCTGGCCTGGATTTCCCGCGATCGGCCCCAAACTTCATCCTCAATATCTCGACGTTTATCTTCATGTCTCAAGTTTCCTCCGCATCAAGCCCAGCCATGCCTTATGGCTGAAGACCTTACATATCAAGCGAGAAGGTTGTGGGCGCCAACAAGCGAAGTCGAGGAGCGCCATGGTGGGCAAGATGCCCAACGTTACATATTGCTCGAGGCTCCTTCGTGGAGACCATAAAGGGGTGACAATGGGGTGGTTCTACATCCAGCGAGCGCGTGACCCCAAATGGGCAGCGACCTCCGAATTCAATCTGGCTTCCCTACGGCTCACCTCCTGAAAGAGAGCGGGCTTATGTTAGAGTAATTGGGAGGGCGGACGGGACTCCAATCACCCATCCAAGACCTGGTAAACAAGAGAGGTTAAACTTCGTTAGCGTAGTCCAGGTCATGCTCATCCGCCGGATCCTCCGTGTCAACAACGAGCTTTCAGCTTGTGGGAGTTTGATCGGCGGAGCACGAACCTGGCGAGGCTCTTGACACTACGTCTGCGAAGATGCTTGGAAGGTGTTGTTCAAGAAGCGTCGAGGCTCCGCATCCGCTACCGAGGATCAGCAGTTCAGCGTGGACATCAAGCCAACCACAGTGATAGTTATTTTGCCCTTCACGAGACACTTGTTTCCATAGTTTTGACTCTGTCACGGGATCTAAACTCCCTTACCTTTGGCAAGGATTGGCGAGAAGGCGTCGGGCAGATTGGTATCCGGCTCCTTGCCGAGAACCCGGTGGATGCCCACTTGGCCAGGGGTTGCTTGCCCGGCACCTCCGTCGTCTTTGGAGAAGAAGGCCAAGAAGCGGGCCACGGGAACTTCGAAAGAGTTCGGGAGCGAGATGATGTCGCACTCACCGTCCGTTGACTCCGTGGACTCCTCCCGTGAAGAGCGAGGAGGAGGAAAAAGTCTCTCCCGGCCCAGAGAAGAAAAGGAAGCCGGGCCCAACTAGGGAGGCGGAGGAATCAGAAGGGCGGGCCCTCCCTCGGGACCCTCCTCCTTGGCAAGCGGCCAGCGAATGAAGAGTAGCCACCAGCGCCAAACCCTGGCCGAAATCGTAAGTCTCCGGACACAGAATAACTCATAGCATTCCTTTGTTTTACCTGAGTACCTTGACGTCGGATATAATCATTGTAGTCCGCAAAGCGGGCTCGGCCAACGTCGGCGGCTCCCACAGAGTTCGTCGGATGTGAGCAGCACTTCACTTCCGACCGCCTCTCCTCTCCTCGGCGCCCATGGATAGCCCGGTGGCATCCCAACGAGGCCAAGCCCGGGAGGAGATGGTCTTGGAGCCGCCGCAAGGTGACCTCCCGGACTACAGGCGAAAGGATAAAACCCTAAGGGCTCTAAGTCGACCCTGGGCGGACACCCCGCCTTTGTTACCTTCAACAGTTCCGGCATCGGAGGCGGCCCCCTACTAAGAAGGGCAAGCCCTCGGCCGGTGACCTCCTGCGTCAACGGGAGGCACGGATAATCTCTTGGAGGTGCTTACAGCGCATCCGCCGATGAAACACCTTACTATTATGAGTGCGGTGATCCGGAAGGTTCAGTCCACCAAGGCGGGCTGGACGAAGCCTGTACAAGCCTCCTAACGAGGCTTTGAGTGCGTGTTAAGATATGTAAAAATATTACCGCATAGACAGTAGCCCTTGATGCTCAGTTTGGTGTTAGGAAAGAAAATGGCAGGGCCGAGGATCAGAGCTACTCTGTGAGAGTCTAACATAAGTGTGTCAATATGGGAATGCGGGGGTGTCTTGCTTTGACCACTTCCATGTGCGGAGGTCAATGTGAAGCCTGAGAACCTCGGCGGTCGAGGGCGAGCTCGGCCTTGCCAGAAACAGCTCGAGGACAAGGAAGGTAAGTAATACATTATGTAAGTATATATAAAGAATAAATGTGGTTGTAAAAATACCAGCGGGATCAGCGTTAGGTGTCACGGGGGCCACGAGCGAGGTGGCGACCACGAAGGAAGCGTTGTCCAAGGCCAGCAGTCGCGGCGTAGAGCACTGGCGAGAAGCGGGGGCGCGGGTGGCGGCGGTGCAGCAAGAGCTCCAGGCTCTCGTGGAAAAACACGAGAGTTTGGAGGCGTGACTCGAACTTCGAGAGTCAAGGCTTCGCCTCGTAACTTGAGGCGTAATCTGCCAAGGCGAGCCAGCCCTCAAGGAAATTGAGGCGATGAAGGGTAAGGCATTCTTTATCACAAAACAAGCCTTGGAATGAATTACTTATTTGCCAGGTCGGAGCTCTCAGGTGCATCCAAGGAATCTTCCCAGTGTAATCAGCCGCGCATTCTAGAGCCAGGATTCTGACGGAGAAAAGGTGGGTCTCGATATCTTTGAGGCCGAACACCCGGTGCCCTTGAGCGACCAGCTGAAGCAGCTGGTCGAGCTCCATGAGGTGCCCTAAAGGCCATGAAGAGTCTCCGCGGTCAGTGTGTGGCCAGGAAGCCATGCTGGAGGCTGCTTGGTGCTGGTGGTGATTTGGTGGATGCACATCCAGGCTTGAAGTCATCAAGTGCTCCGTAGCCATCGAAAGGTGCCCGTAGAACCTTGCCCGATGCTAACGTGCCTTTGAGGCAAAACAGACGGCGAGAATCTTGTGACAGACGGACCACTGGCGGGCAGAAGCACGCCATAAGCCGAGATGTATTATGAGGCGTCTGAAGGAGTGCCAGCGTATCGGCGGATGAGTCCTCCAAAGATGTAATTTTGAAATAAACTGCATTTGTGATCTCATCGCTGAAAACTTGTTTCATATCGCTAAACTACACTTTTGAATTTAAATATTACCTTGCAATGCGGTTTTATCAAAATTGAGAGATGGCGAGTCGTGAATACCCCCCCATCATGCGAGTCTTTGGGGTGTTGGGATAAACTTAGCTCTCTTTTTCCATTATTGGGTCCTTGAGAGGCCGCGCAACACAACATGAACAAGGCAATGGTTATAATGCTTGAACACTCTCATTTAGCCATAGAATTCTATAATTTTAAATTTAGCCGAAGCCCCTAGTGATGGAGGGCCCGGGTTAAGGCGCTATCCACACCTAGGCGGACAAAGCCGACTCCTCTCTCTAAGCGGCATAAGTCTTTAGGGACTAGAAAACCTCACAGACAGCGAACAGCTCTCGCCCTATCATGCCAGTCAGTTTTAGCTTTCTCCTTTGAGGTGCTCAGCCCGGCTCAAGCAGGCACAATCATGATGGTTCTCCCGATCTTTACCTTAGCCGAGATAACTTGGAACGTAAGGTACCAAAACATGGGGCAAGCTGAGCCCAACTATTGACCCAAGACATGATTGAGCCGATGCATATAATGCTATAAGTTCGAGGTGCCGCACTCATGAGAGTGTTTGGACCTCTCACACCATAATGCAGGTAGCGTAAGCCCCTCGTTAATGTTAAGTGGATACAAGCGTGTGCAGGTTATAATGTCATAACTGAACATATTTGAATATATATAAAAGATAATGCAATAATAGACAAAAGGCTATGAATTGTTTATTTGAAGAGTCTGCTTGATAACAGTGAGCGATACAAATAGTCACGATAAACAAGAGATGGGACTATTTAATATGTCCCCCCTCCAAGAAGCGAAATCTTGAGGATTATATATGAAACAAGTATCTGCTAGTTATAGAGACCCACTGGACACTCGGTGGTTTTCTGCCTCCACATAATTTGCATCGTGTGTTCAGTGATTATCTTGCGGACAGGCCTTAGAAAAGTGGAGTTGAAAGTAAGAAAAGAAAGAAAAAAAAGAATGAAAAATCGAGAGCCTTGTGCGGTTGAGCCATATTTTGGGCATGCTTGGTAGTGGTGCCCCTCCCCTTATGGTATTTCCGGGCGTAGTTATGTCTGGCGTAATCTTTGGTTCGCAATTTCGCGGGGCTGGGAGTTAGAACCGCATTGCTCGCGTGCTTGGAACATGCTAAGCGATGCAGTTTGTGGGTTACTCGGTAGCGGCAGCGGTGTCAGGACGTTTAATGGCGGATGGAGGAATGCCATGGCGAGCTGCTTTGTACTTCTGCCGCGTGAGCTGACGTATACTCCTCCGTCCAGGAAGGCGCTCGGTATTTCAGTTGACCGTGATGACCCCTCGAGGGCAGGCATCTTGAGCTTGAGGTATGCGTAGTCTGCGGCACCGCATTGAACTTTGCGAATGCGGTTACGTCCAGCGCAGTCGCGTGATAGCAAGCGGTGAGCGGGACTATGTGAAGATTAACTCCTCGCTTCAGAAATTATCAGGGATCGAAGACTACCTCAAGTGTAAGCGAGCACATGCCTGATTGGCCTCTACACCTGGTATGGCGCCTTTAAAGGTGCGTCTTTGTGGGTTTAATCCTTGAGGATCTATGCCCATTTTAGCCTTTGTCATCGATAAAGCGGGTTGGGGCTGCCGCCGCCATCCATAAGGACTCTGGTGAGGTGAAATCCGTCAATGATTGGGTCTAAAACCAATGCGGCCGAAGAATCCGCCATGGCGGATGCTGAGTGGGGTGATCCCTTGATCAAAAGTGATTGGCGGGAGGACCATGGGTTGAACTTTAGGCGTGGCTCCAATGCATATCGTCCACAGGTACGCGCTTCCGCTCCCTTTTGGGTATGTGGGTTGCATATATCATGTTCACCGTCCGCACTTGTGAGAAACCCATACATTCCTATTGTTGGTGGCCAAGGCTCCTCCTCGTCATCGTTGTACAGCCCTTGTCATTGTTTTTCGGCGTTTAACTTGCCTGCCTGCTTGAACACCCAACAATCCCTGTTGGTGTGGTTGGCCGGATTTTGAAGTGTGAGTGTATAAAGCTTGGCGATCATATTGGTCCAAATTGGGTGGGCCGGGCGAGTATTTCTTTTGAATGGCTTTTCCGCTGACGGGTTTAGACCTCACGAATCAGCATTAACTGCCCGTATCCTCGGCATTATTAGATTAATGCGGCGCTTTTTGCTGTTCGCGTAGCGACCTGCCCATACTGTCCTTGGTATCCGGTGCGGGGATCTTGGTCGTATTATTACTCTGAGCTAGCCATTTGTCTTCTCCGCATTAGCGGGTCATGAGTGTCGTGAGGCTGCTGCCATAGATTTCGGCTTTTCCTGTCCTGGGTGTCGGACCATCCACTAAATCACGAATGTGTTATGCTTGAAGGTTGCAAAAGCCTCTGCGTCCAGGCGATCGATTATTTGATTTTTCTTAGTTGAGGCACCGTGTCGAGAGTACTGGCGATTCCTCTGTTGCTTGGATTATGTGGCTTAGGTCGCCGGCGTACGGGTGGTGCATGCGTGGGTGCCACGGGAGTTTAATAGGAATCACGGCTTCCGAGTCCTCCCAACAACCAATTGATTATCTTTGGCAAGCTGTTAAGCCAATGCCGAGCTGGTCCTTTAAGCTTGAGTGGAAGGTATTTGATGGGCGTGTAGATGCGTCCCTGGTGTTCATGTGGATATGAAGGAGATGATCCTCAACCCCATACCCCAGGGTCCGTTGTGCCATCATATGATTTGATGTTTATGGGCTTGAAACCCTCGAAAGTTTGATGATCCATTACTTCATCACATGAAAGCATAGTGGGTGTGCGGCGCCTCTATATTGTTGGCTATATCCGCGGCGTAGCTCAAATGAGTTTTTATGCGCTTTGTTACGGCCGGCGGTTACCATATCGGTATGGCGATTATAAATCACGTGTCATGGGGCGTACCGCGTTCCATAGATCGATCCTAGTTTGCCTTGCCTTGTCCTCAATATATCTCGCGGTGTAGGCGCATTTCCCGTGCCTTGGTATTCCTTGGCGGCCCGGGGTTGCGGCTTGAGTGGAGGGCGAGAGGCCTCTGCATCGCGACCGCGAGGTGGCGATCGGCCGTATCATCCGCTAGTGATGTATGTCTGGGTTCTTCCTCCTCTAATCGAGTGGCGGCCTGCGTTTTAGGTAGCTCTTGGAGGGGTTGAGTTCATACTCTTGACCGCAAGAGACATCAGTCCATCTGTCGGCTAGCAAATCTTGAGTCTGCTCTAAGGCATTCTTTGTTTTTTCTTGAGACTGCTTTCGCCGTGGCCATGAGCCTGCGTTTGAAGCAGCTCTTGTTAAATGGGATCCTCAGGAGTGCAGCCGAATTAAATGCGTCGTCGAGGCTTAACTTCGTCTTCGCTGGGAGGCATGTAATTGCTCGTCCTCTACCTCTCTGTACGCGCTCTCTCACGAGGGCTGGCTTCTCCATCCTCTGTCTTTGAATCCTGCTTTGGAGGGTTGTCTTCGACCTTGTCTGGGTGTTATTGTCTCCAGTCTTTGGAATCGCCGTTTTGCTGTGGCGGGATTTAGGCCCAGGCGCCCTTCGCCTTGGCGCTTAGGCTGTTTTTGGAGGGCCATCCTCCGTTGTTCCGTCGCCGCTCCCTTCTTTTGGGTGTCCACCATGTATATGTCATATGGCGAGGTGGCCTTCGATGTGCCCTATAAGCGTTGGTTCTTGTTTGTCTCTGCATAAATGTCCATACCGTCGATGTCTTGAATCAGAAGTCGAGCATGTCGGTTATATCGCCGGCGATTGGCTTCTGAAGTGGGTGGTGGGTGGGCTTTGAATTTCTTAAATCGTCCGGCGTCCCAACCTTGCCGACCATAGTTCGGCGGGGCTCTCGATAAAGAGAGAGACTTTAGTGAATTCAGAATGTCGCCCGAAAGGAGAGTGCTGAAAGATATCGTGGCAGATGAACTCCATTATCGGCGCAGTCAGATTCGATTAGGAGGGAGCGGAAGGTTGGTCCGGAAAAGTCCGACACCTCGAATCCTGAGCTTCCGCAAAGGACGAGTATGGTGTTGGCTCGATCGCCGTAGAGATTACAGCCCGAGGCGGTGTCGATACACCTGTCCTCGATGGCCGCGGTCGGCTCGAGCTAAGGTCGGGCGGACACTTGTGCGGCCTCCGGGACACGTTATTGGCCGAGCTAGATCATGCCCCTCGTGGCCAGTCTTGTTGGCATTTGCATGTGCTCGAACCCGTCGAAGATCAAGTCTCCGTGAACGTCGGCCGTGTAGTTTAAACTTCAAATCTGACCTGGTGGCCAGGCGTAACTCAATCTGCTCCAAATGGCCAGCGAATTGTTTGTGATTGCAAAGCCGCCCGAATCACGAATCTGTCAGGAGAAAAGTCTCACCACGGACCGATGTCGTTATTGTTGATCGAAGGAACCGCCAGGCCTAAAGCGGCGACACGGAGGAAGTCTCGATAGAAAGCACCAATGCAGATGTCAAAACCGGTGGATCTCGAATGCTGGGGTCCCGAACTGTATCGCGTCTAGGCGGATGGTAACGGGGGAGATAAGGGACCGCGCGAGTTTTTACCCGAGTTGGGACCTCTCGTTGAAGGTAAAACCCTACTCCTACTTGATTAATAATGATGATATGGGTTGTACAAGGTAGATCTACCACCCAGCGAGATCGAGAAGGCTAAACCCTAGAAGCTAGCCTATGGTATGATTGTTGTTAGATCTCTCTGGGACTAAAACCCTCCGGTTTATATAGACACGGAGAGGGTTAGGATTACAAAGTGGGTTACAATGGAAGAGATCTACATATCCGTGTGCATCCAGCTTACCTTCCATGCCAAGGAAAGTCCCATCCAGGACATGGAATGAAGTCTTCAATCTTGTCCATCTTCATAGTCGGCAGTCGGGACAAAGGGTATAGTCCGGCCATCCGGATACCCTAATCGAGGACTCCCTCACTACTACTCACCGTTTTAGGGTCCCGAGCGATTTCCACGATTAGTGATCCCGAGGTGCGTTTACATGTCAGTAGTAAACACTCACATTTTTTGGCCAATTAGATTAGTTTAGTGGACTATTGCTCACCGTTTTGGGGTCCCCAAGTCGATTTCCATAGTTGTTGAACCCCAAAGTGCGCTTCGTATGGAGTCATCGCTTAATCTGAGTTTGGCCGATTCTGGTCGTTTAAGTGAACTATTCTTGGCACGTTTGGAGTCAGAATGTTTTCCACGATTGACAAACCCAGCAGATGCGTTTATGTGTCGGTCATCAACACTTCGTGGTTTTTGTTGATTCGACCCATTTAAGTGGACTATTACTCACATTTTTGGGGTCCCAAGCGATTTCCATGATTGGCCGAACCCCACGGTGCTCTTACGTGCCGATCAATCAACAATCGCGATTTGGCGATTCTAGTCCGTTTAAATGCACTATTACTCACCGAATTTTGGACTCACGAGGCGATATTAGCGATTGATGATCGAGGAGTGCGCGTTTACTTGTCCGTCGTCCCAACACCCATAGTTTGGCCAACTCGGCCCGTTTCGTGGACTAACTACTCACCGTTTTGGGGTCCGGAAGCGATTTGCATGATTGGCGATCCCTGGGGTGCGTTTACGATATCCGTCGTCGACACTCCACCGATTCTGGCCAATTCGACCCCTTTAGGTGGACTATTACTACGCCCGTTTGGGGTCCGATGATTTCCGCAGTAGTTGAACCCCAAGGTGCGCTTACGTGTCGGTCATCAACAATCACAGTTTTGGCGATTTTGGTCCATTTAGTGCACTATTACTCACTCCTTTGCATAGGGTCCTTGAGGCGATTTTCCATGATTGTGTGAACCCGGGCTGCGTTTACAATTCAGTCATCAACACTTTCGTGATTTTATCGATTCTAACCTGTTTAGGTGGACTATTACTCACCGTTTTGGGGTCCCAAAGTGAGTTCCATTCTTTGTCGAACCCCAAGGTGTGCTTACGTGTTGGTGCGTCAGAA
>JAHIAM010008905.1:0-17871 GCA_021605205.1 Aegilops longissima
GATATGATCAACATAGTGATGTTCACCATTGAAACTACTCCATCTCACGTGATGATCGGTACATGGTTTAGTTGATTTGGATCACGTAATCACTTATATGACTAGAGATGTCAATCTAAGTGGGAGTTCTTAACTAATATGATTAATTGAACTTTAATTTATCATGAACTTAGTCTGGTAGTATTTTGCAAATTATGTTGTAGATCAAGAAGCTCGCGTTGTTGCTTCCCTATGTTTTTATATGTGTTCCTAGAAAATTGTATTGAAAAATGTTAGTAGCAATGATGCGGATTGGATCCGTGATCTGAGGTTTATTCTCATTCTGCCTGCGAACAATTATGTCCTTAATGCACGCTAGGTGACAGACCTATTGCAGGAGCAAATGCGAGGCGTTATGAGCGTTTGGCTAGCTCAATATGATGACTACTTGATAGTTTAGTGCACCATACTTACGACTTAGAATCGGGACTTCAAAGGCGTTTTGAGCGTCATGGACCATATGAGATGTTCCGGAGTTGAAGTTAATATTTCAAGCAAATACCGAGTTGAGAGATTGAAGTCTCCAACAAGTTCTATAGCTAAAAGATGGAGGAGAATCGCTCAACTAGTGAGCATGTGCTCAGATTATGCAGGTACTTTAATCGCTTGAATCAAGTGGGAGTTAATCTTCTAGATAAGATAGTGATTGACGAATTCTCTAGTCACCATCACTAAGTTACTAGAACTTTGTGATGAACTACAGTATGCAAGGGATGGCAAAGCGATTCCCGAGCTCTTACGTGATGTTGAAATCGCGAAGGTAGAAATCAAGAAAGAGCATCAAGTGTTGATGATTGACAAGACCACTAGTTTCGAGAGAAGGGCAAAGGGAAAGAAAGGGAACTTCAAGTAGAAAGACAAGTAAGTTGTCACTCCAGTGAAGAAGCCCAAAGCTGGACCAAAGCACGAAGCGAGTGCTTACTTGCAAAGGAAATGGTCCTTTGGCGGAAATGCCACGAATATTTGGTGGATAAGAAGGATGGCAAAGTGAACAAGGGTATATTTGATATCAGGTTATTGATGTGTGCCTTACTAGTGTTTATAGTAGCCCACAGTATTTGATACTTGTTAGGTTGCTAAGATTAGTAACTCAAAACAGGATTCTAGAATAAGCAGAGACTAGTTGAAGGGAAGTGACGATGAGTGTTGGAAGTAGTTCCAAGATTGATATGATCATCATCGCACCTCCTATACTTTCGGGATTAGTGTTAAACCTAAATAAATGTTATTTGGCGTTTGCGTTGAGCATGAATATGATTTGATCATGTTTATTGCAATTGGTTATTCATTTAAAGTCGAGAATAATTGTTGTTCTGTTTAAATGAATAAAACCTTCAAATGGTCATACACCCAATGAAAATAGTTTGTTGGATCTCGATCGTAGTGATACACATATTCATAATATTGATGCCAAAAGATGCAAAGTTAATAATGATAGTGCAACTAATTTGTGGCCTTGCCGTTTGGGTCATATCGGTGTAAAGCGCATGAAGAAACTCCATAAAGATGGATTTTGGAATCACTTGGTTATGAATCATTTGATGCTTCGAACCGTGCCTTTTGGGCAAGATGACTAAAACTCCGTTCTCGGAACAATGGAACAAGCTCTTGACTTATTGGAAATAATACATACCGATGTATGCGATCCTATGAGTGTTGATGCTCGTGGCAAATATCGTTATTTTGACCTTCACAAGATGATTTGGCAGATATGGGTATATCTACTTGATGAAACATAAATCGAAATAATTGAAAGGTTCAAAAATTTCAGAGTGAAGTGGAAAATCATCGTAACAAGAAAATAAAGTTTCTGCGATCGATCACGGAGGCGAATATTTGAGTTCGAGTTTGGTCTTCAATTAAAACAATGTGGAATAGTTTCACAGCTCCCCACAGAACACCAAACCGTTATGGTGTGAGCGTAAAACACATTATTGGATATGGTGCGATCTATGATGTCTCTTATTTTTACCATTATCGTTTTGGGGTTATGCATTAGAGACGTGCATTCACGTTAAAGGGCACCATCTAAATCCGTTGAGGCGACACTATATGAACGTGGTTTGGAAAAACCCAGGTTTCGTTTTTAAAAGTTTGGATTCGATGCTTATGTGAAAAAGTTTCATCCAAAAGCTCGAACCCAAATCGGAGAATGCTCTTCATAGAATACCCAAAGGTAACTGTTGGGTACACCTTCTATCACAGATCCGAAGGCAAGTTATTAGTTGCTAAGATGGATCCTTTCTAGAAAAGTTTTCTCGAAAAAGTGAGTGGGAGGAAAGTAGAACTTTGAGTAATTCCTTCTCCCTTATTGGAAAGTAGTTCATCACAAATCAGTTCGGTGATTCCTACACCAATTAGTGAGGAAGTTAATGATGATGATCATGAAACTTAGATCAAGTTGCTACCAAACCTCGTGGGTCTTGAGTAAGATCCGAAGTGGTCGGTAATCATTTGGAAGTCATGTTACTAGACCATGATGAACCTCGAACTATGAGGAAGCGATGATGAGCCCAGTTAAAATGGCTTGAGGCCATGAAATCAGATAGGATCCATGTATGAGAACAAAGTATGGACTTTTTGACTTGCTCGATGATCGGCAAGCCATGTTAAATAAATGGATCTTCAAAGGAAACGGACAACGATAGTAGTGTTACTATCTACAAAGCTCAACTTGTCAAAGGTTTTCGACAAGTTCAAGGTGTTGAACTGAGATTTTCTCAAGCGTAGCGATGCTTAAGTCTGTCCAAATCATTTAATTACATTTTATGAAATCGGCAAATGGATGTCAAAACTACATTCTTTAATGGATTTATTAAAGAAGAGTTGTATATGATGCAACGAGAAGGTTTTGTCAATCCTAAAGGAGCTAACAAAATGTGCAAGCTCGGATCCATCTATGGTTGGTGCAAGCATCTCGAGTTGGAATATATGCTTGATGATTTGATCAAGCATATGGTTTCATCTGACTTTTGGAAGCCTTTATTTACAAGAAAGTGAGTGGGAGCATTACGCATTTCGATAAGTATATGTGAATGACATATTGATCGGAAATAATGTAGAATTATTACGCAAAGCATAAAGGAGTATTTGAAAGGAGTTTTTCAAAGAAGGACCTCGGTGAAGCTGCTTACATATTGAGCATCAAGATCTATAGAGATAGATCAAGGCGCTTGATAAGTTTTTCAATGAGTACATACCTTGACAAGATTTTAAAGTAGTCAAAATGGAGCATCAAAGAAAGAGTTTCTTGCCTGTGTTACAAGGTGTGAAATTGAGTAAGACTCAAATCCGACCACGGCAGAAAATAGAAAAAAAGAATGAAAGTCATTCCTATGCCTCGGTCATAGGTTCTATAAAGTATGCTATGCTATGTACGGACCTATTGTATACCTTGCTCTGAATTTGGCAAGGGTACAATAGTGGTCTAGAGACTAGATCCTTGGACATTGGTCAAGAACATCCTTAGTGAGGAATAAGGAAATATTTCTCGATTATGGAGGTGATAAAAGAGCCGTCGTAAAGAGTTACATCGATGCAAGCTTTTTATACGATCGGATGACTCTAAGTCTCAATCTGGATACATATTGAAAGTGGGAGCAATTAGCTAGAGTAGCTCCGTGCGGAGCATTGTAGACATAGAATATTTGCAAAATACATCGACGAATGTAGGAACCGTTGACTAAACTTCTCTCACAGCAAAACATGATCATACCTTAGTACTCTTTGGGTGTTAATCACATAGGGATGTGAACTAGATTATTGACTCTAGTAAACCCTTTGGGTGTTGGTCACATGGCGATGTGAACTATGGTTTTAATCACATCAGATGTGAATATTAGTGTTGAATCACATGTGATGTGAACTAGATTATTGACTCTAGTGCAAGTGGGGACTGAGGAAATATGAGAGGCAATAATAAAGTTATTATTTATTTCCTCATATCATGATAAATGTTTATTATTCATGCTAGAATTGTATTAATGGAAACATATACATGTGTGAATACATAGACAAACATAGTCACTAGTATGCCTCTACTTGACTAGCTCATTAATCAAAGATGGTTATGTTTCCTAACCATAGACATGTGTTATTTGATTAATGGGATCACATCATTAGGAGAATGATGTGATTGACGACCCATTCGTTAGCTTAGCACTTGATCGTTTAGTATATTGCTATGCTTTCTTCATGACTTATACAGTTCACGCAACTATGAGATTATGCAACTCCGTTTGGGAGGAACACTTTGTGCTGCATCAAGCGTGCTTAGGGTGATTATAAAATTACTCTACAGTGTCTCAAAAGTATATGTTGAGTTGGCATGAATCGAGATTAGGTTTTGTCACTCAGATTGGGAGAGGTATCTCTGGGCCTTCTCGGTATACTCATCACCTAAGCCTTGCAAACATTATAACTAATAAGTTAGTTGCAAATGATGCATTAGCAGTAAAGAGAGACTTGCGGTAACGAGATTGAACTAGGTATTGGATACAAGCGATCAAATCTCGGGCAAGTATTTATACCGATGACAAAGGAACAACGTATGTTGTTATGCGGTTTGCCGATAAAGATCTTCGTAGAATATGTAGGAACCAATATGAGCATCCGGTTCGCTATTGGTTATTGACGAGAATAGTTCTAGGTCATGTCTACATAGTTCTCGAACCGTAGGAATCCTGCGCTTAACGTTACGATGACAGTTTATTATGAGTTTATAAGTTTTGATGTGCAAGAAGTTTGTTGGTCCGGATGTGATCACGGACATGACGAGAGTCTCGAAATGGTCGAGACATAAAGATCGATATATTGAAGCCTATGTTTGGACCGGAGAAGGTTAGGATGAAAGCGGGATTTCAGAACAGGGGTTACGGAACCCTCCGAAATTGATAGGCTTGATGGGCCATAAGGGGGAAAGGAGGGCGGCGGGGCAGGCGCGCCCCCTCCTCTAGTCGAATAGGACAAGGAGAGGCGCTCCCTCCTCTTCCCCTTCCCAAGACCTAATCCAACTAGGAAAGAGTCGTACTCCGGTGGAGTAGGACTCCTCGAGCCTCCCAGGCGTGCACCCACTTGCTCCTTTATATCTGAGGGCAGGGGCACCCCATGACACCTAGTTGATCTACATCGTTCCTTAGCCGTGTCGCGGTGCCCCCTTCACCATATTCCACCTCGGTCATATCGTGCGAGTTTAGGTGAAGCCTGGCGGTAGAGCATCATCATGTCACCACGCCGTCGTCGCGATGGAACTCATCCCAAACCTTTGCTGGATGAGTCCGGGATCGTCATCGAGCTGAGCGTGTGCTGAACTTCGGTGCCATGCGTTCGGTACTTGGATCGGTCGGATCGTGAAGGCGTCGACTACATCAACAGCGTTGTGCGCTTCGCTTTCGGTCTCAGTGCGTGGACAATACTCTCCCTCGTTGCTATGCCATCACCATGATCTTGCATATGCGTAGAATTTTTTGAAATTACGTTCCCCCTGCTGATGGGTTACGGCTATCGGACACCCCTAATCCGGGGACTCCCTCATTGGCCACACCCGGGGCTTCAATGACGGCAGTCGGTGCGCATGTCTTGACGCTGGCGGGTTCCTCTTAAAATACTTCATAGAAGGTTTTGAACACAAAGGACAGTGTCGGCTCTGCAAAACAAGTTCCACATGCCGCAAGTAGAGAATAATAATTTTTTTGCAGAATCTGGCGGCGTATTCGGCGTGACATCACCTGCGGCCGGACCTTTATCCGAATCATTTTCTTGTCCCACCTCAAGTGGCGTTTAGCGGCGGTTTCCTTAGCACGCGTCTTATCAAAGCGTAGTGTTTGTTATTCGAGTTCTCATCAATACAGATGGTAACAACCGTGCCGTTGGCATGCCTCCTCTGCTCGGCGGTCCCAATCGACCACCGGAAGGGCTCTTGTATTCAACCTCTTTATAATGAGACCAATGCCCTCTTCTTTTTCCACCCTCCATCGGTTAAGCCTCGCTTTGAGTTCTAACACCCAAGATTTAGATTTGACGGACGGCCGGCGATGTCGGCTCCGACCAGCTTCGGCCGATGGATGTCTTCTTCCGTCCGAGAGAAGAAGATGTGCTAAAGCTCTGAGAGCCCGGTATCTAGCAGATTTACATAGGCTACCTGCTCGGGGCAGGTCATTCCCACTCCGAGCCGAGGCGTGGTGTTAGTGTCTCACTTCCTTCGGGGTTTAGGCTTCCAGCGGATCCCTTTGTCGAGGGCTCATGTTTTATTATGGGCTAGATTTCCATGACTTGAATTGAAGTCCATCCTCCATATCTCGTCATTCATTGTCGTATGTGAAGCCTTCCTCCATATTACCCCTCACTTTGGATTGTGGCTCAAGACCTTCAAGGTGGAGCGAAGATGATCGAGGGCAACAAGCGAGTCTTGGAGGGCGGTCATAAGCAAGTGTCTGATGCTTCGTTAGAGGCTCTTTTCAAGAAGGAGCTTGGTTTGTGTAGCAGAGGTGGTTTTATATCACCGCTCCTAGGGGCACAAATGGGTGGCGCCACCGCCTTCGCTCAGGTCCACCACAGCGGTATCATGGGTCGCAAGGAGGCTCGGCCAGGGGCCGTCAAGGACATTCCTCTGTTGCGGGCCGTTCGAGACCTCCAAGAAAAGATCAATCTGGTTGTGTGGCGCAGGTTATATTGATTCGGCGCCTTACGCTTCTACACGTCGCCCCTCCAATTGTGGGAGTTTAATCGGAGGGACCAAGCTCTCCAACATTTTATGGGCGTGGCGTAAGGAGATGTATAAACTGTTCTTGGATCACGGAGAAGTGTCGGGACTTGACGAGATCAGGTCTAGCTGCAATCACCCGATACTCAAGTAAGTAACCACCGTAACGGACATCTGTTCATTCATTTATCATATATATGCCTTTAAGGTAGCGTTTCTTGAGCAGGGTGGATAGCCAGGCAAAGTTGATAAGGTGTCGGCTCCCTCCCGGAGACCATCGGGATCCCATCTGACCAAGATGTTTAGGGCGCCTTTTAAAAAAGAGGGGAGCAGAGGAAGCAAGCGCCTCCTTGAAGGAGGCTTTCAAGGAAGAGGATCGGGGATCCTCCTCCAAGGGAAGAGGACCGCTTGAGGAAGATCCGGTCAAGGCCTCAAGAGGAAAGAAATCTTCGTGGAGAGTCCGTGGGAAGTACCCCAGCGCACCCCTAGGAGGGATCAGCCCTCCGACCAACCGTAAGTAAAAGAAGGTCTTGTAATAAGGACATCCTATTTATTTGAAGAACGAAATTATACCTTGTTCGGATCTCGGCCCTTCTCAATGTTTCGTCTTGAGGATCTTCTTAGGAGATGATGGAGGCAATGCCTCCACATCGCACCTTCATCTGGCAGACGCGACCACAGGTGTGTCGCGGAGGAATTCCCAGTCCGGAGGGGCGGAGTCCAGCGCCAAGCGGTGTGCGGTCGGTGAAGGATCTGCTCGGGCGGCTATCTCGAAGATCACCGTGCATGGAGATGCTGTGATTGAAGAATTGCATCCGCTGAGAGGCGGATTATAAACCCGTCGAAGCTTCTTGGCGAAGAGGGTTGATGCATAAAAATGATGTACCTTCGGCGATTATGCATATAGAATCATATATAGATAGTAGCCCACAGACTGGTATGTTGTCCAAAATTGACAGCGTGCGAGGATCATAATCTCGATATAACATATCGCGCTCCTAAATAGGTGGCGGGGCGTCCGGTGTGACCCGGGTGATGAATGCGAACTAAGCGGCAACAGCGGCGGAATGCGGACATGGCGCTTGTCGATAAAGCGATTTAATGAGTCTAAAGGTATCGACTTCTTCGCGGGCCTTTAGTAAAGGGCTTAGCGCCCGTGCCTTACTATTGTATCTTTGAATGCAGGTGGTGCCTCTTTGTGGAGGAGCTGCTGGCGGAACTACCGAGCTAAAACAAGCGAGAAATAGTATTGCGGCGCTTTAAGAAGCGTAGAAGAGCTAAAAGCGAACGGGCTGCTCCTTCTGCAAACAAAGAGGAAATGGCCGATATGGCCATAAAGTTGAAGATACTACCGACAGCTGCGGGGTTCTTGAAAAAAGCGTCAAGCGAAGCAGAGGACCTGAAAAACCACCGCGAAGCCAAGATGCGGCTCGCAATGAGCTGCAAAGGAGAACTGCGTCGGTGTGGATATTCTTCTTTGGAAAGCCTTTACTGCGCGGAGGAAGTTCACGGATCAAGTATATTGATTGGACGGTTGTGGAGTTGGAGGATGCTTATCGGATTGCGGCGAGTGCGGAGCCTTGATCGAGCGCTTAGAGGCCGGAAGGGCCTGAAGCGAAGCTGTTTTAGTACAGATTCCATAGTCAGGCGTCCTCTTCCATTAACGATCGGTTGGCCGAATGGGCAGAGCTGAATCGATTATCCGGACTTGCCATGAAGCATGTCGCGACTCATTTGTGGCGAGAAACCTCGGTAGAAAGTTATTTTGGCAGTGCATCGGTTCCTTAGTGCGGTGCAGCGTATCGATGCAATGAAGCGGTCGGCGTGCATTGAGGGTCGCGGATGGCTTTGTGCCGTGTCAAAACGTCTTGGGCAGAAATGAAACCGGCGTTGCGTCCCCAGTTGAGCGGAAGCGAGTACGGTCGGCGCTATTTGATTCTTCGGCGGCTTCGTTTAATAAGAGCCTTGATGCTCGAAGGATGTTATGTTTGAATGACATGTGTAACTTATGAAACAACATTTCAATATAATATAAGAGCTTTTATACTTGTGCATTCAAGTAAAACTACTCTGTGCGACGTTGATGTATATGTATATATAACACGAAAGATTGCAGTCTTTGGCTTAGCCCCCACGAACATAGTCGAGTGTTTGCAAAAGAAAACTTTCACACTTAATCAACGTCTTGGTCCTATTAAGGTGGTAATTAGCAAACTAGGCAACAGGACTATAATGCTTTATCACTTTCACTTAGCCATAGGAGTTCGATGGTGGGGCTACTATATAGCCCTAGGGGCACGCTCTCCCAGTAGGCGGCGTATGGGCTGGCGGGAAGCGACCCTTAGTCAATGCGGAAATTCTAAACATTCCGTTGGGTCATGAGTGGCTGACCAGTCTCGCTATATCATGTGATCATTTTAGCTTTCTCCTTGAGGTGCTCAACCAGCTCAAGGGCACAATCGCGGTGGTTCTCCAGAGCTACCTTAGCCGAGATAGCGGGCGTAAGGTACCAAAACATGGGAGCGAGCAAACCCAACATTTGACCAAAGACATGATTGGAGCTGATGCATATAAGGCCTAACTAGAGGCATGCGAACACTCCCTAAGGTAGGTCTTTATGAAAGCAGGGCAGAATAATGCCTAAGCCCACAGTGTCAGTGCAGGCATAAAAATTCTGTGCGGACCGATGCCGCATGACCTCCTCCTCGGTTATAGTAAACCGGGGATGTGTATCAACAAGAGGCAGTAAAAAAGGTTTATGGGGTCTTGTCTGAAAAGAAGAATCCTTCGACGGGTCCTGCTTGCGTCTGCGCTGTGTCTCCGTTTGCGTATCTCACGGGCGGGTGTATACGGTGTTCATCATGAGAAGAACTTAGTTGAAAAGAAAAATATCGTCGAGAAATGTACTTTATATTAAATAAACAAAAGTCGGTTCGGAAGGTGAATAAAATTGAGCTTTATTGTCTCTTGTTTATGCGTGCGTCAACCCTTGTATGGGGGTATGCATTAGTAAGCGCCAGACTCGTCTAGCGGGTAATAGGTTTGAATGACCTATTCAAGTGCTTTGATTAAGCGGAGCTGGTTAGTTAATGGGGATGTCGAGGCAGTCTCACGTTCTTGAGTGCTTGAGTAACACTTAATACTCCCTTTTAATGAGATGATGCGCGTGGACGGGCATTTAAGTGTAAAGATGCATAATCGGTATTGCGTTAAGCGGTAGCTTCACGCCCGATGGTGTGATAGCTACTTTGAATGGGGCGATGTGGAGGTTAACTTTGGCGGAAGTTGTCGGATGAGCTGAACACAACTTCTAGTAGTAGGGAGCCGTGGGCATATGGGCTGCATTACCCCTTTGAAGGAGGTGTTGCTATGGCGAATTTTGGTTGGGTCTATCCCCATTTTGCGAATTGTCTCGATATAGCAGGTTTAGTCGCTACCTCCGTCCATTAGGACTTGTGTAAATTGGAGTCAGTCGATTATAGGATCTAATATCAAGGCGGTCCATCACGTGCTCGGATACTTCGGAATAGTCTGATGATCGAAGGTGATTGGTTTGACAACCATCGTTTGGACTCTGCTTTGGGATGAACCGTGCGTACGTGTTTCTATAGGCGCCGCTCTGTTTTCCTGTTGTCACTGAAGTGAGTTCATTTGTTTTGACTTTTTGGGAAATTCTTTTTGTTTTAGGGGCTGCTTGTGGTGCTCGTCATCATCCTCGCTTGGTGTGTCGAGCCCCTTGTGTTCGGCGTTAGTGCGGTTTGGCAGAAGACAACAATCTCTGTGGGTATGGTTTGCGAGCTTCAAGGAATCTTTGTGGTTGGCATATCTTGTCCAAGCTTTTTTTTAAGTTGGATAGCTCATCGCTATTGTCCTTAAGGCGGTTTTTATTGTTACCTTGGTGAGCTTTGAATCGAGCGTTATTGCGCTCTTTGGACCGTTCCCTTAATCCAAGACCTTTGGTCGCTTGCTGCGTCGTGGTTTCCATTCCATCTCGACTTGGATGTACTTGGGTGTTGATGCGCATCTTGCTAGCCACTATCCTCTCCGTATAAGCGGGTCATGAGACTTATTAGTGCAGCCATGGTTCTCGGCTTCTCTGGCGAGGTGTCTGTGAAACCATTAAATACATGAGATGTTGTGTTTGAGCTGCTAAAGGCTTGGCGTCAGGACGATCGACTATTTGGTTCTTTTGGTGAGGAACCTGTTCGAAATTTGAGCTGACTCTAGGTTGTTGAGTTATGGACTTACGTCGTCGCATCAGGAGGGCGGACATAAGTCCTTGAAAATTTGCCGAAAAGCATCCTCGAGCTCTTCCAACTTCAATAGTATTTTCGAGGCTTTTGAGCCAATCAAGGCTCTTTGAGCTTGAGGTATTTTATAGTGGAATCGTCTCCTCTAGCCATGTGTATGTGGAGGATGTAATCCTCAATCCAGACTCAGAGTCATTTGTTCCGTAAATGCCTCTATGTTTCTGGGTTTGAATCCCAGTGAGGTGTGATCCGGCACCTCATCGGTGAAACACGAGGTGTGCGGCACCCCTATATTTGGGTGTGCCGTGATGTTGGATATTGGCGTGTTGCATTGCTTTGAAGAGCTTGCTTTCTCGGCCCATAGATGGACCTAATGGGGCCATCCTTTTGATCTGAATCCTTATGCGGATCGTACTGCGGCTTGTGTCGGCGCCATTTGCGCTCTCTTGTTTATGATTCGTCATCCAACCAGGATGGCCTTCTTACTTTGATTGTGGGGCTCTCGGCCTCCTTATAAGAATCAGCGATAGTTTTCTCTTTGGTAGCCCTTTGTTCGGCGACTATCGTCGTATTTATGCGGTGTTGAGTACTTTGCTCCATCGATTAAGTGCATCTTCCGCTGTTTTGAGCTTCATACCTTTTTAGGACTCACTTTAGCGATGGCGCGAGCCTTTGTAATTCTTCTGCTCCAACAATTTGTCGTGAATGAATCGGGTTATTATCTTCGCCAGGCGGAGTTGTTTATCAAGTTGTCTGTTCGGACGGTTGCTCGATAGCATGTTAAGTGCAATCCACGGTTAAGCCTGCTCTATAGCTGGGTCTTTGTCGGCGGGACTTGATGCGGCATTCGTTGCGCTGACTGCTTTGAGGATTTATCGCCGTGAGTGTCCATTGTTCCTCGTCGTCACTTCCTTTAGGTGTATCCACCATGTATACATCATGGGATGAGATGGCTGTCCGATATCCTATAGGTGTTGGTTCTGGTTGTCTCTCATATAAATCCCTCCAAATCGATGTCTTGAATCGAAATTGAGCACGTCGTTTAAGCTTTTCGGATGGCTACAAAGTGGCGGTGGGTGGGCGTTGAATTTCTTAAATCGTCCGCATCCTTATCTGACGTGATCGGCGACTCTCTGATAAAGAGACTTTAGTAATTCGAGATCATGAGGCGAAGTCTTTGAAAGATGTCTGCGAATGATGAACTCCATGGCCGTTAATCAGTTGATTAGCGAGGTAGCAGAGAAGTTGGTCAGGAGAGAAGTCAGGCGCCTTGAGTCTGATCTTCGCAAAGAATAGGGGATGGAGTTCGGCTCAATCGCCGTAAAGATTGTAGCCCCAGGCGGTGTCCAACCACCGTCCTCGATCGGAGTCGGCTCGAGCTAAGGAGTCAGGCGAACTGTTGAGTCGAACCTCGAGCCTTGTTGGCAGCGAGACTAGATCATGCCCTCGAGGATGCGGCACGCTTGAGCAATGGCTTGAATCCGCCGAAGATCAAGTCTCCCGATGGACATGGTAGTTATAGTTCAAGCTTCCGTCTGACGATGGCCGGTAGCTTCGATCACTCCGGATGGCCCAGGCGTATGATTAAAATCGCTGAATCGAAGATCTGCCGGGAGAAAGTCTCACCACTGGACTGCGTCGTTCTTGATAATTGAAGGAGCCATCGGGCCTAGGTGACGACGCGGAACTCTCAATGAAAGCACCAATGTCGGTGTCAAAACGGCGGATCTCGGAGTGAAAGTCACGAAATTTGCGTCTAGGATGGTAGCGAGGAGACAAAGGGACGATGTTTTACCCAGGTTCGGGCCCTCTCGATGGAGGTAATACCCTACTCAACGATTATTATTGATGATATGGGTAGTACAAAGTAGATCTACCACGAGATCGAGGAGGCTAAACCTAAAGCTAGCCTATGGTATGATTGTTGTTAGTCTCCTCGGACTAAAACCTTGGTTTATATAGACACGAATAGGGTTAGGGTTACCTGGTCGTTACAATGGTAGGAATCTACATATCGTGTCGCCAAGCTTGCCTTCACGCCGAAAGTCCCATCAGGACCGCGGCCGAAGTCTTCAATCTTGTATCTTCATAGTCGAGTCATAGCGGTGATAGTTAAACTATCCATTCACGGTGGCATGTGTAAATATAGGCTTCATGAAATCGTATAAAACTATATGCTTTGATCAACTCATCAAAGCGTATATTCAACTACGAGATGCTTGCACCAGTCCATAGATGGATCGGAGCTTGAACATTTTTGTTAGCACCTTTAGGATCGAAAAACCTTGGTTGCATCATATACAACTCTTTTTAAGAAATCCGTTAAGGAATGTAGTTTTACATCCATTTCCAGATTTCATAAAATGTGGCAATTTGCTAACATGATTCGGACATACTTAAGCTACGGTGAGAAAATCTCATCGTAGTCAACACCTTGAACTTTGTCAAAACCTTATTAAACAAGTCTAGCTTTGTAGATAGTAACACTACTATCGGCGTCCGTCTTCCTATTGAAGATCCATTTATTTTCTATGGCATGTCGATCATTGGCGATTCAACCAAAGTCCACTTTGTTCTCATACATGGATCCATCTCAAATTTCATGGCCTCAAGCCATTTCACGAATCTGGGCTCATCATCCTCATAGTTCGTGGGTTCGTCATGGTCAAGTAACATGACCTCGAGCAGGATTAACGTACCACTCTGGTGCGGATCTCCTCTAGTTGACCTACAAGGTTCGGTGCCTTGATGTAAGTTACATGATCATCATCATTAGCTTCCTCACTAATTGGTGTAGGAGTCACGAGGAGCAGTTTCGTGTTTAACTACTTTCAATAAGGGAGGCGGTACGAGTTACCTCATCAACCTTTTCCTCCCCTCACTTCTTTCGGAGAAACTCCTTCTCTAGAAAGGATCATTCTTAGCAATGAATGTCTTGCCTTGAGATCTGTGATAGAAGGTGTACCCACATCTCCTTTGGGTATCCTATGAAGACACATTTCTCCGATTTGGGTTTGAGCTTATTAGGATGAAACTTTTCACATAAGCATCACAACCCCAAACTTTAAGAAATGACAACTTTGGTTTCTTGCCAAACCACGGTTCATATGGTGTCGTCTCAGCGGTTTAGATGGTGCCCTATTTAACATGAATGAGATGTCTCTAATGCATAACCCCAAAATGATAGTAAATAAATCGGTGAAGACATCATAGATTGCACCATATCTAACAAAGAAATCTGATTCGATGTTCGGACACACCATTATCTTGTGGTGTTCCGCGATGGGCGTGGTATGCGAAACTATACGCATTGTTTCAAATGAAGACCAAACTCGTAGCTCAAATATTCTCCTCCATGATCGGATCAAAGAAACTTTATTTTCTTGTTATGATGATTCCACTAGCTCTGAAATTATTTGAACTTTTCAAATGTTTCAGTTATATTTCATCAAGTAGATATACATATACGCTCAAATCATCTGTGAAGAAGGTGGAAAATACGATACACCACGAGCCTCAACACTCATCGAATTGCATACATCGGTATGTATTATTTCCAACAAGTCATTGACTCCATTGTTCGGAGAAGCAGTCTTAGTCATCTTGCCCATGAGGCATGGTTACAAGCATATAAGCGATTCATAATCAAGTGATTCCAAAAGCCCTCGGCATGGATTTTCTTCATCGCTTTACACAATATAACCTAAATGGCAGTGCTACAAATAAGTTGCACTATCATTATTAACTTTTCATCTTTTGGCTTCAATATTATGAATATGTATCCTCTAAATCGAGATTCAATAAACCATTCACCTTGGGTGTATGACCATTGAAGTTTTATTCATGTAAATTGAACAACAATTATTCTCCGACTTTAAATGAATAACCGTATTGCAATAAACATGATCAAATCATATTCATGCCATGCAAACACCAAATAACATTTATCTAGGTTCAACACTAATCCTGGAAGTATAGGGAGTGTTGGTGATGATCATATCAATCTTGGAACCACGTCCAACACATCATCACTTCACCCTTAACAAGTCTCTGTTCATTCTGCAACTCGGTTTGAGTTACTAATCTTAGGCGAACTAGTATCAAATCTTTGAGGTTGCTCTAAACACTAGTAAAGTACACATCAACAATATGTATATCAAATATAGCTTTATTCACTTTGACATCCTTCTTATCAAATACTTGGGGCAGTTTGCTTCAGATGATCATCCCTTTGTAGTAGAAGCACTTAGTCTCGGGCTTAGGTCGGACTTGAAGCATTCTTGATGACAACTTGCTTGCCATTCTTCTTGAAGCTCCTTCTTCACTTTGACCTTTTCTTGAAACTAGTGGTCTTGTCAACCATCAACACTTGATGCTTTTCTCGATTTCTACCTTCGTCGATTTCAGCATCATGAAGAGCTTGGTATCGTTTCCGTTATCCCTTGCATATTATAGTTCATCGAAGTTCTAGTAACTTGGTGATAGTGACTAGAGAACTCTGTCGATCACTATCTTATACGGAAGATTAACTCCCACTTGATTCAAGTGATTGTAGTACTCAGACATTACGAGCACATGCTCACTAATTGAGCAATTCTCCTCCATCTTGTAGGCAAAGTGCTTGTTAAAGGTCTCATACCTTCGTCATGGGCATGAGTCGAAATACTAATTTCAACTCTTGGAACATCTCATATGCTCGTAGGCGTTCAAAGCGTCTTTGAAGCCGATTCTAAGCCGTAAAGCATGGTGCACTAAACTATCAAGTAGTCAATATATCGATCTTGCCAAGCGTTCATAACGTCATCTGAATCTGCTCGATACGTCACCTAGCGATGCATCAAGGACATAATTCTTACGTGTAGCAATGAGGATAATCCTCGAGATCAGGATCCAATCAACATCATTGCTACTAACATCTTTCAACTTAGTTTGTCTAGAACATATCAAAAAATGGGGAGCTAACGCGAGCTATCGATCTACAACATAGATATGATAATACTACGGGACTAAGTTCATGATAAATTTAAAGTTCAGTTAATCATATTGCCAAGAACTCCCATGAATGACATCCCTAATCATCTAAGTGATCCGTGATCCATATCAACTAAACCATGTCCGATCATCATGAGATGGAGTAGTTTTCAATGGTGAACATCACTATTTGATCATATCTACTATATGATTCACGCTCGACCTTCGGTCTCAAGTGTTCGAGGCCATATCGCATATGCAAGGCTCGTCAAGTTTAACCAGTATTCTGCGTGTGCAAAACTGGCTTGCACCCGTTGTATGTGAGCGTAGAGCTTATCACCCCGATCATCACGTGGTGTCTCAGCGACAAACTTTGCAATGCTGCATACTCGGGAGAACACTTATACCTTGAAATTTAGTGAGAGATCATCTTATAATGCTACCGTCGACCTAAGCAAAATAAGATGCATAAAGGATAAACATCACATGCAATCAATATAAGTGATATGATATGGCCATCATCATCTTGTGCCTTTGATCTCCATCTCCAACGTCGTCATGATCAACATGTCACCGGTGGACACCTTGATCTCCATCGTAGCATCGTTGTCGTCTGCCAACTATTGCTTCTCGACTATCGCTACAGCAGTGATAAAGTAAAGCAATTACATGGATCATTTCATACAATAAGCGACAACCATATGGCACCTGAATTGCCGATAACTCCGTTACAAAACATGATCATCTCATGCAATAAAATTTAGCATCATGTCTTGACCATATCACATCACAACATGCCGCCAAAAACAAGTTAGGCGTCCTCTACTTTGTTGTTGCAAGTTTTGCATACTGCTATGGGCTGAGCAAGAACCGTTCTTACCTCGCATCAAAACCACAGCGATATTTCATCAAGTATGTGTTGTTTTAACCTTCAACAAGGACGGGCGTATACTCGATTCAACTAAAGTTGGACGGCACCCGACCACGTATGCGACCGTCGGTGAACCAGTCTCGCATAAGCGTCGTGTAATGTCGGTCCGGGCGCTTCATCCAACAATACGCCCGAATAAAAGTATGACCTGATGTAGCGTATGACTAATATCGCCCACAACTCACTTGTGTTCTACTCATGCATATAACATCTCGCATAAACTGGCTCGGATGCCTTTGTTGGGGAACATAGTAATTTCAAAAAAATTCTCCGCAAGATCATGGTGATGCATAAGAGGCAAGTATTGTCCATGTACCCTCGTAGACCGTAAGGCGAGGCGTTATGACAATCCGGTTGATGTAGTCGTATGTCTTCACGATCGACCGATCCTAACACGAAGTTATGGCACCTCCGATCTGCACGTTTGGCTCGGTGGCGTCCCATGAACTCACAATCTAGTAAAGTGTGGGAAAGAGCTTGTCACCTACGGGTGATAGCGGTGATGATGAAACTACCGGGGGCCGCCTAAGCACTGACGATATGACCGAGGTGGATTATGGTGGAGGAGGCACGCTGCGGCTAAAGATCAATGATCAACTTGTGTCTATGGGTGCCCCTTCGTATATAAAGGTGGAGGAGGAGGGGCGGCCCTCTCTATGGCGTGCCTAAGGGTGTCCTACTCCCCGGGAGTGGATTCCCTTCTAGTTGAGTAGGAGAGGAAGGGAAGGAGGAGTAGGAGAGAAGGAAAGGGCCCCACCAAACCTATTCCAATTCGGCCTCCTGCCCAAAGGCGCCCAGCCTGTGGGCTGGTGTGCTTCCTCTTATGGCCCATAAGGCCCATAACTTCTCGGGGTTCGGTAACCTCCGGTACTCGAAAAATGCCGAACCACTCGGAACCTTTCCGATGTCCAAATATAGCCTTCCAAATATGATCTTTATGTCTACCATTTCAAAACCCTCGTCATTGTGATCTCATCAGG
>JAHIAM010008906.1:0-15985 GCA_021605205.1 Aegilops longissima
ACAAATTAGATGGAGAAAAGTTATCAACACCCGCGAGACAAATCTGGCGATGACGATCGCCACACAAAGAAACTATCCGAGCGAAAATTACTGCCGGAATTTGATGAAGAAGCCCTAGAGCCTCCACAATAAAAAATAAGGAAGCCACCCGGTCGGATAAATGACCCCATGGCCAACACAGTGCGGCAAACGGTGCCACACTCAATCCGGCACGCGATCTGCACAAGGATTCGCATAAAAAAGATGGCCCAGCCAGATCTATCTATGGGCCAAGAAAGCAAGCTCTAGTAAGCAATGCAACACATCAAATATCCGAACATCACGGTACACCCAGATATAGGGGTGCCGCACACCCCTATGTTTCACCGATGAGGTGCTGGATCATAATTTCGATTAGGATTCAAGCACGTAAACATAGAGGCAACGATGGAACAACGGACCACAGAGTGCGGATTGAGGATTACATCCTCCACATACACATGGCTAGGAGAGATGACCTCCGCCATAAAATACTTACCCTCAAGCTCAAAGGGCCAGCCCGGCATTGGCTTAAAAAGCCTTCCCGAAAACACCATTGTAAGTTGGGAAGAGCTGAGGATGTTTCACGGGCAAATTTTCAAGGGACCTATGTCCGACCTCCGGATCTGAGCGATTTAAGTCACATAACTCAACAACCGGAGAGTCGACTTGGAAATTCTGGAACATATTCCTTACTAAAAAAGAACCAAATAGTCAATTGCTCCGAGGCCTTGAAGCCTTAGCAGCTTTCAAACACAGCGTCCAGAGGCGAATGGCTGCGCCGGACACCTCGGCCAAGAAAAGCCAAGAACAATGGCTGCATTAACAAGCCTCATGACCCACTTTGCGGGGAGAGGATAGATGGTTGGCAAGATGCATTACTAGCGACCAAAGTACATCGAAGTCGAGGATGAAGCGGAAACAGCGGCCTGCAAGGACCAGCGCGGACCAAAGGAAACAGCCGAAAACACGGCGATCAAGCAGGATTCAAAAGCTCTTGGCGAGAATCGGAAAAAGCTACCCCTCAAGGATAACGAGGGATGAGCTATCTAGCAAACAAAATCTTGGACAAGATATGCCAAATCCACAGATACTCCGGGAAGCACGCAAACCATACCCAGACTGTTGGGTCTTCAAGCAATCGTGAACTCAACGCCTGAACACAAGGGGCTTGACACCAGCGAGGGCGATGGCCGAACCCCACAAGCGAGCACCGGAAAACAAAAGAATTTCCCTGAAGTCAAGACAGTAAACTCACTTCACATGACAAAGGGAAAAAGCAGTGGGCGCCCTACGAGGATCTACAGCCATACTGGCCTATCGAGAGAGTCCGCCTGGTTGTTAAAATCAATCACCTTCCGACCAACAAGATTACTCTAGAAGTATCCGGAGCATGAGCTGGACTTCCTTGGTATTAGATCCAATAATTGACGGACTACACTTTACACAAGTCCTAATGGATGACGATGATCTAAACCTGCTATATCGAGGACACAATCCGCCAAAATGGGATAGACCCAACAACAATTTTCCATAGCAACACTTCCTTTCAAGGGGTAGCGCCAGGCGGATGCCCATTATGCGGGCTCTCTCACCTAGAAGTTATGTTAAGCTCACCCGACAACTTCCGCCCTAAAAAGCTAACCTTCCACATCGCCCGATTTACAAGTAGTTATCAAGCACTCTTGGGGCCTTGAAGCTTCGCCCGCTTTAGCATAATACCGCATTATGCATCTCTTATACTTAAAATGCCGGTCGCGAGGCATCATCTCATTAAAAGGGAAATACGAGTGTTCCTCGACACGGAAGATTATGCGGCTGCCTTGACAGCCACACACTAAACCAGCTTCACTAATCAAAGCACCTAAACAGGTTGTTCAGACCCGGACATGGCTAGACAGAGTCGGGTAACACTCTAAGGCTTATTAGCGCATACCCCATACAAGGGCTCCGCATGTACAACAAGAGACAATAAAGCTCATTTTATTCACTTTTGAATTGTACTTTGTTTATTTAATATAGCGTTACATTTTACACGATCTTTTTCAACTAAGTTCCTCTCTTTTACAGAGATGAACGCGTGCTACACCATCCGGGATACGGCTGCGCGGAGACATAAGTAGCGGGCGTGCGATGAGGACCCGTTCAAGTTCTTTTCAGATTAAGACCTGTGTAAACCTTTTTACTGTCTCTTGTTGATACATCCCCGGTTTCTTGCTATAACGAGGTGGAGGCTGGCGTCTTGGCATGTAGCTCGTCGAATTTTGCGCGTGCACAGACACGAGGGCTTATTACTAAGGCGTTGTTCAGCCCGTTTTCATAAAGACCGAATACCTTAAGGAGTGTTCGGCATCGCGATTTGGCCTTATATGCATCAGCTCCGAATCATGTCTTTGGTCAAATGTTGGGTTTGCCCGGCTCCTGTTTTGCTGCCTTACGTTCCACTCTATCGGCTAAAGCGGCACCGGAAGAACTCTGCGATTGTGCCCAGTTGACGGCGAGCACCTCGATGAAAAAGGCAATGTTGTCATGATATAGCGTGAGACTGGTCAACCACTCGATGACCGCCCGAATCTTTAGGATTCCTCCGCATTAACGAAGAGCGTTTCGGTCGGGCACACAGCGCCCCAAATTGGTGGCCTTGCGGTGCCCCTAGGGCTATATAGTAGCCCCTTTGTCAAACTCCTATGGCTAAGTGAAGTGATAAAGCATTATAGTCGGTTGCCTAGTTCAGCTGCCATCACCTCCTTTATAGGACCAAGGCGTTGGATCAAGTGTGAAATTAGCCTGCGAACACCCCGCATTATATGCGTGAAATTTGGCTGAAAGCTGCCATCTTCGGGTTATATACACATATACATTAGCGGCCCACGAGGAATTTTTAATTCTTGAAGGCACAAGTATAAAAAGCTTTTATATTCCATCGAAACATTGTTTTACAATGATACATGTTATTCGAACATAATATCCTTGAGCACTTGCGTCTCTATTAAATGGCGCCTGCGAGAACTTCACGAAAATAGTGCTCGGCGGTACTCGGCTCCCGTCCGAATCTTGGGATGCAACGCCGGTGGCCTTCATCTCCGCCCGGTATGTCTTAACTGCGGGCAAGAGCCATCCGCGCACCCTCTATGCCGTTGACCTCTTCATTGCATTGATATGCGACACCGCACCAAGGCTGCTGCACCAAGCCAAAATAACTCTTCAGCTCGGGCCTTTCCGGCCACAGATGACTCACGACATCCTTCATGGCGAGTCCGGATAACCTATTCAGCTCGGCCCATTCGGCCAAACGATCGGTTAGTGGAAGTGGGCGCTCTGGATTGTGGAAATGCAACCAAAAAAGCTTTTCCACTTCATGATCCTTTTGATCTCGGAAGTGTTCGGCCGCGTCCGCGTCACTGCTGCCAAGTCGAGATAAGTATCCGCCCGCCTCCACAGCGGTCAACTGCGCATATTTAGGATCCCGAACTTCATCCGCAGCATAAGGGCTTTCTAGCGCGGTATCTCCGACTTTGGCGTAGCTCCTCCTTCATAGCCTCATTGCGGAAGCGAGCATCCTTGGCCTCGGTAGTGGCCTTCTCCGAGTCCTTCATTCCGCCCAATCTTCTTTTTCAAGAAGCTTGCGGTCGGCAGCATCCTTCAACTTCACAGCCATCTCGGCCATTTCCTTCTGCTTGGCGGTGAGCAGCCTGTTAAACTTTCAGCTCTTGGCCGCCTTTAAAACGCCCGCATCACTTTTCTGGCCTACTCCTTGGCTCGGCGAGTTCCGCTGAAAGATTCTCCATGGCAGCGGCACCATCTGCATCAAGCATACATGTTGTAAAACACGGGCATCAAGCCCCTTACCGAGTGTCCTTGGAGAAATTGCATACCTTGTGACTCGTCAAGCGCTTGTTGACAAGCGCGATGTCGGCATCCGCCACGTCAAGTTGCCATTTTAGCTCGGCAAATTCATCGAGTCCGGCTAGCCGGACGCCGCCACCTACATAGGAAGAAGCGACATATTATACCTGGGATTATGATCCTCGGCGCTGTCATTTTGACAACGCACGAGTCTCGAAACTACTATCTACGAGGCGCATCTTATATATCGCGGAACCGTCAAAAGCTACATCATTTGCGTACCTCAAAACCCGTCGGTAAACTCTGGCGGCCTCGTCCTAACCCGCTCTCCGCGGATGAAATCCTTTCAATCACCGTACCCATCAGCGCCACGGTGTTCTTACGCGAGATAGGCGCTTCGCCCGAACAGATTCTTCAGCTCCTCCGACCGCGCACCGGACGGTGCCGGACTCACCCGATGGCCTTTTCCGAAGGCTTGGGGGGCCACACGACTACTTTCCGGCCCTGCCGGATTAGGAGAAACCCTCCGTGACGACACCTCGGGTGCATAGCCTGCTCCTGGCTGTCTGCGGTAGGGGGCGTTCATCTCCATCATCTCGGACCGAAGATCCCCTGAAGATGAGCTCTGCTGAGAAGGGTTGAGATCCGAACTACAAGGTAAAATTTCGGTTATCTTCCTCACAAATAGAACATGGATGTCTCTTATTTTAAAACTCCCTCTCTACTTACGGCTCGGTGGAGGCTGATCCCTTAGGGGCCCAGTCTGGTGAGGCATCTCAGTGAGGACCCTCGCGAAGATTTCTTCCAGCTTTGAGACCGTGGTCTCCGGGTCTTCAGGTGGTCCTCTTCTTCCCCGAATGGAGGATTCTCGATCCCTCCTTTCGACAACCTCCTTGAGGCGGTAGCTCCTTGTTCCCCCTCGCCTTCTTCCAAGGCGCAGCCTCCAACATCCTGGTTAACACGGGATCCGGGCGTGGTCTCGGGGAGGGGGCGGACACTGATTAGCTTTGCTTTCGCTATCCACTCTGTTTAAGGACAGCTCTTTTAAAGGGCAATTTTATGATAAATATCACGGATAAGCGTGTCCAGGTACAAGGCAACTTACTTGAGTATCCAGGCGTTGCAGCTTACACCTCGTCCTCGGTTCGATTCCGGACACATTGCTTGTGATCCGAAGAACAATTTGTACACCTCCATGGGCATCAGCGCCCGTAAAGTGTTGGAGGCTCGTGGTCCCTCGGATTAAACTGCCACATGCGGAGGCCGGGCGTTTGCGGAACAAAGTGCGGCGAATCAACATGACCTGCGTCACTACGACCAGGTTGATGTCTCTTTCGGGAGATCTTGGATGCGGCCTGCAACAAGGGGCACGTCCTTGGGCGGCCCCAGTCGAAACCCTTTATTGACCCATGGCGCCAGCCACGGGGAGGACCGGCGAATGGCGAGGTGGCGCCACCCACTTGGTGCCCACAGGGAGTTGTGATATAAAACCACTCTCATTGCCATAAGCTAAACTCCTCTTGAAAAGAGCCCTCGAGCAATGGGCGTCAGCATTCTTGCTTATAACAGCCTCTCCGCACTCCGCTTGCTGCCCTTGATCATCTTGGCTCCACTTTCAAGGTCTTAAGCCACAATTGAAGTGAGGGTAATCACGGAGGAAGGCTTACTTTGCGACTATGAGCGATGGGATGTGGAGAATGGACTCGGATCCAAATGCGTGAAATTCAACCCATAATAAAACATGAGCCCCCCTCACGAAGGGGTCCGTCGGAAGCCTATCCCCGAAGGAAGTGAGGCCTTGAACACCACGCTCTCACCCGGGGCATGGGAGTGGGAATAACCTGCCCTTGAGCAGGCAGCCTATCTGAAATTTCACGGTTAAATACGGCATCTCTTACCTTTGTACGTCTTCTTCCGTAGCGGAGGAAGGCATCCACCGACCTTGAAGGTGGGCCGGACATCATTGAAGGTCCGGGCGCTGAATCTGGAGCTTTGGGTGTTGGAACTCGGGGCGGATTCGATTGAGATTGAAAGAAAGGAATAGAGCCTTGGTCTCTTTATAAAGAGGTTGACTACCAAGAGCCTTCCCGTAACCGTTTGGGACTCGCCCGATAGAGGAGGCGTCTTTGAGGAGTCTGGATTAGGGGGTGTCCGGGATGGCGGACTATAACCTTTAGTCCGGGACTCTGGACTATGAAGATACAAGATTGAAGACTTCGTCCCGTGTCCGGATGGAACTTTCCTTGGAGTGGAAGGCAAGCTTGGCGATACGGATATGTAGATCTCCTCCATTGTCGACTCTGTGTAACCCTAGCCCTCTTGATTGTCTATATAAAGCCGGAGGGTTTTAGTCCGTGGGACGAACAACAATCATACCATAGGCTAGTTTCTAGGGTTTAGCCTCTACGATCGTGATAGATCTACTCTTGTACTACCCATATCATCAATATTAATCAAGCGGGGGTAGGGTTTTACCTCCATCGAGAGGGCCCGAACACTGGGTAAAACATCGTGTCCCTTGTCTCCTGTTACCATCCGCCTAGGCGCACAGTTGGGACCCCTACCGAGATCCGCGGTTTGAAGCACCAACATTGGTGCTTTCATTGAGAGTTCCTCGTGTGCGTCACCTTTAGGCCCGATGGCTCCTTGATCATCAACAATGATGCGGTCGGTGAGACTTTTCTCCCGGACAGATCTTAAATGATGGCGGCTTTGCACCTTGAGGCAATTAAACAGCCATCTGGAGCAGATCGGCTTCGCCCCTGGCCATCAGGTCAGATTTGGAGATTTGAACTACGGCGGCGTCGCGGAGACTTGATCTTGACGGGTTCGAGCCACAGCCGGCCAGCGCGCCCGCCTTTATTCGATGGGCATGATCTAGCTCTTGCGCGAGCGGCGGTGCCCTAGAGCTGCACCGTGTCGCTCCGACCCCACTCTTCGGGCCGGTAATGTCTGTCGAGGGCGGGTGGCTGGACACGCCTCGGGGATGCAATCTCTATAGCGTCGAGCGAATACCAGCCACTGTCGCTGCGAGCTCGTGACTCAAGGTGCGGACTCCTCTCGGACTCGAACCTTCGCCCACCGCCAATTGAATCCGATTGGCGCCCGATCATGGAGTTCACCGCCGCGGACATCTTTCGGCGCTTCGCCCTTGGCGACATCCTGAATTCACTAAAGTCTCTCTCTTTATCGGAGAGCCCTGGCGGACTATGGTCAGCAAGGTTGGGATGCAGACGACGAAGAAATTCAAAGCCACCACCACCCACTTAGTAGCCAACATCGATGATTTGCCGACATGCTCGACTTACGACTCGAAGACATCGAGCGGTATGGGCGGCGATGCAGGAGGCGACCAGAACCAGCGCCTCTGAGAGGCCTTTGGAAGGCCACCCTCGTCATCGACATATACATGGTGGACATCCCAAAGAAGGAATAGCGATGGAACAGCAGGATGACCCTCCAAGAAGCGACCAAAGCGCCCGGCGTCGTGGCGCCGCTCTAAATCCGCCAAACCAAAGGCGGTGATTACAGCGCAGGAGATAATAACACCCAGACGATGCGAAGACAACCCCCTCAGCAGGATTCAACACGGGAGGATGGAAGCTAGCCGCATGAGAGAGCGGCGGAACGAGAGGTAGAGGGCGATAATTACATGCCTCCCTCGAAGGCGAGGAAAGCCTCGTGACGGCCAATTTGTCATGCTGAGGATCCCGTCGAACAAGAGCATTTCAAGCGCGGGCTTATGGCCCGGCGAGCAGCCTCAGAAAAAACAGCAACAACTTAGAGCTGACCAAGACTTGCTGGCAAGCGGATGGACTGAAGTCCTTGCGGCGAAAATCTGAACAAACGCCCTCGAAGAGCTACCCAAAGCGAGCTGCTGCCCCATTTAGAGGAGGAAGCACCTAAACCTACATCACCAGCGCATGATCGGCCCGACAGCCACCTCATGGCATGACGAAGGACCTCTCGGCCCCTCCACTCAAGCCGCACCCAGCGTCGCTCAAGAATACCAAAGGCGGCGAAATCGCCGGACCTCACGAGATATATTGGAGGACAAGGCAAAGGCAAACAAGATCGATCTCACGGATCGTGTAGGCGCCCCACGACACGTGAGAATAACCGTCCACGCGGATATGGCAAACCCGGCCTGGCGAACCACGATGAACAAAGCTCATTTGAGCTGCGTCGTGATATAACCCGATGCAGGCGCGCACACCACTATGCTTCACAGATGAAGTAATGGATCATCAAATCCCCAAGGGTTTCAAACCCGTAAACATCAAATCATACGATGGCACAACAGATCCTGCGGTATGGATCGAGGATTATCTCCTCCATATCCACATGGCCCGTGGTGATGATCTACACGCCATCAAATACCTCCCACTCAAACTTAAAGAACCAGCTCGACATTGGCTTAACAGCTTGCCAGCAGAGTCAATTGGTTGTTGGGAGGACTTGGAAGCCGCATTCCTCTACATTTTTCAGGGCACTTATGTGCGACCACCAGACGCCGATGAACTAAGCCATATAATTCAGCAGCGGAGAATCGGCGGACAATTACAGACCACGGTTCCTAACCAAGAAAATCAAATATTCATTGTCCGGACGCCCTGTAGCCTTCAAACATAACATCCGTGGCGAATGGCACCCGGCACCTAGGACAGGAAAAGCGAAATCCATGGCAGCCCTCACAACACTAATGACCCGCTTTTGCGGGGAGAAGACAGCTGGCTGGCTCGTAGTAATAACATGACCAAGAGTTACGGTAATTCGGATACCAAGGACAGCAATGGCAGGTCGTCGCCAGCAAGCACAAAGCGCCGCGTGCGGCGATAATCTTTGAGATATGGCAGTTAATGCGGATTGAGCTCTAAACCGGTCGCGGAAAAAGCCATTCAAAAAAAATACTCGGGCCCGTCAAATTGGACCGAATACTCGATCGCTCGTGCGGATACACTTGGCACCCGAAAAACCAATAACCACACCAGCAAGAGTTGTTGGGTGTTCAAGCGAGCGAGCAAGTTAAATGCGAAAACAATGATAAGGGGCTGCATAGCGATGATGATGAGGAGCCCGGCCGCGAATAATAGGGACGAAGGGCTTCCCCCACAAGTGCGGACGGTGAACATGATATCACAACCCACATACCCAAAGGGAGGCGGGCGTGCACTCGAGGGGCGTATATGCGATGGAGCGATCGCCACAAAGTTCAACCCGTGGTCCTCCTGCCCGATCACTTTTGATCGAAGGACCACCCACTAGCATCCGCCATGGTGGATTCGCGCGTGGTTCTAGACCCAATCATTGGCCAGTTCACCTCACTAGAGTCCACGATGGGCGGCGGCAACCTGAACCTGCTTTATCGAGTGCAGTCACGAAAAATGGGCATAGATCCCTCAGGATCAAACCCACAAAGATGACCTTTAAAGGCGTCATACCGGTGTAGAGGCCAACTGTACAGAGCTCGATTACGCTTGAAGTGGTCTTTGGATCCCGGATAATTTCGAAGCAAGGAGTTAATCTTGACATAGTCCCGTTCCGCGATGGCTATCACGCTTTTCTCGGACGAACCGCATTTACAAAGTTCAATGCGATTGCCGCACTATGCATACCTCAAGCTCAAGATGCCGGGCCCTTGAGGTCATTACGGTCGATACGACACCAAGCGCTCTCTCCGAGCGGAGGAGCATCTGGCAGCCCTCGCGGCGGAAGTACAAAGCAGCCTCTCAAGGCAATTGTCAGTCTGACTATTAAGCGTCCGGACAACTGTCAAAGGCGCTGGGTAACCTACAACAAGACCGCTGGCACATTCCGAGCCGCAGCGTAGCAATGCGGCTAAACCCCAGCCCTCGCGAAAGTGCGAAACCAGTATTACTCTACGTACATAATTACGCTCTAGAAATACCATGGGCATAGGGGAGGGCACGACCACGACATGCCCAAAATGCGGCTCAACCGCACTAGGGGCTCCCGATTTTGTCATTCTTTTTTCTTATTTTCAGGACTCCGCTCTTGGAAGGCCTGTCAGTGATAGAATCGCGAACCACGATGCAACCGAGCGAAGCGAAAGCTCGTCAGTGTCAGGTGGTCTCTATCAGAAATATACTTGTTTCACATATCATCCCGTTTTCGCATACAGGAGAGGACATGTCAAATAGTCCCATCTCTTGCTTATCGCACTATTTGTATCGTTCTGCTTTTACGCAGCCTTTTGAATAAACAATACATAGCTTTTGTCTATTATTGCATTCCTTTTTATCTGTATATGTTTAGTAATGACATGTTGCACCCATTACAATTTAGTGCGACCAAATACACGAGGGCTTAAGTACCCCAAAATACGGTGTGATAAGTCCGAACACTTTCACAAGTCGGCACCCGAACTTATAGCATTATATGCATCGGCTCTGAATCATGTCTTGGGTCAATAGTTGGGTTTGCCCGGCCCCAATGTTTTGGTACCTTACGTTCCGTTATATCGGCTAAGGTAGCGCTGGGAGAACCAACTGCGATTGTGCCCGGTTGAGTTGGGCTAAGCACCTCGTGTGGAAAGCTAAAATGGCCGTCATGATAGAGGCGAAGCTGATCGCTGTTCGAGAGGTTTTGAGTCCCTAAAGACTTATGCAGCTTAGAGAGGTGTCGGCTTTGTCGGCCTAAGCGTGGATAAGCGCCCTAAACTTCGGTCTTCGAATACTAGGGGCCGCGAAATTTAAAATTATAGAATTCAATGGCTAAGTGAGAGTGTTCAAGCATTATAGTCCGATTGCCTTGTTACGTTGTGTTGGCGCCTCCTCGAAGGACCCAAGAATGGGAAAAAAGAAGCGCTCAAGTTTATCCGAACACCCAGACACTAAATGGCATGGAAGCGAGAAGCGACGACTTCGCCATCTCTCAAATTTAATAAGCGGGCGCACGAAGGTAATATTTTAAATTCAAAAGCGTTTCTTAAGCGCATATGAACAAGTTTTCAGCGTGCTGGGATCACAAATGCGAGTTTACTCAAAAGTTACATCTTTGGAGCATCCATCCGCTATAAAGCGGGCACCCTTGAGGGCGCCCTCATAATACATCTCGGGCTTGCCATGCTCCTTGCCAGCGGTGGTCCGTTCGTCATAAGCTTCTCGGCGTCCATCTTGCCCAGTGCACTTTAGCGCGGGCAAGGCCTCTGACCACCTTGATGCATCTGGGCGCTTGGCGACTTCAAGCCATGGGCAGAGCATCCTGGCCGCCTCACCAGCCAGTAGCTCCAGGGCATAGCCTCTCCGAGCCACAGCGGACTATGAGACCCTTCATGGCCTGTTCGGCCACCTTATGGACTCGACCAGTTGCTTAATTTGGCGCTCAAAGGGCACCCGGTGTCCGGCCTCGACATCTTGAGACGAGAACACCTTCTCAAAATCGAGCTCCCCTCCTCGGCTCGGTAGAATGCAGCGGCGTCGGACACCTGCTGGGGAAGATCTGCGAATGCTCTGGAGGCTCGGACTGGGTAAGTAACAAGTAATTCACTTTCACGTGCTTGCTTTGCATAAAGAATGCCTTACCCTCCGCTATCTTCTTCATCGCCTCAATTCCATTGAGGGCTTTTGAGCTTGACCTTGGCAGTTAGGCGCTCTCAAGGGGCGGCGAGCTCGGACTCTCGAGTCTTTGAGTCAAGCTCCAACCTCTCGTGTTTTTTCGAGTGCAGGCTCTTGCTGCCACCTCCGCCACCCGCGCCTCCTGCTTCTCTCGCTCGGTGCGCTCCGACCGCATTGTTTCGACCTTGGACAACACTTCCTTGAGGGTAGCCACCTCGGTTGTAGCCCTGCAATACTCACGTTAGTCCTGTCATTTTTGCAACCACATCTTTTATATACTTACATAAGGTATTCCTTACCTTCCTTGTCCTCGAGCTGCTTTTTGGCAAGGCCGAGCTTGTTCTTGGACCGCTCGAGGCTCTGCTTCAATGCATCGACCTCCGCAGTCAATGCGGCAGAGGTCAGCAGCGCAGCCTACATTCCCATATTGACATACATATGTTAGACTCCTGCGTATATCTTTTAGATCCTCGAGTTCGGCTGTTCTTTACGAACACCAAACTGAGCATCGAGAAACTCTTGTCTATGCGGTAATATTTTTACATATCTTAAATACATACCTCAAAGCCTGTTAGAAAGGCTGGCACGAACAGTCAGTCCACCCGCTCTTGGAGGCTGAACATACTGGATCACCATACTCATGATAGTGTGGTGCTCCTGCGTCGATGGGCGCCGTTAAGCGCCTCCAGCCAGATGTCCAGTGCCTCCGGTTGGGCGGAGTCACCAGCGTCGTAAACTTGCCCTTCGTACTAGGGGCACCGCGGACTCCGGAACCACTGAAGGTTCGAGGCGGTCATCGGCCTAGGGCGGACTTAGAGCCCTTTGAGGTTTATCCCCCTTCTTTGAGTCGGGAGGTTACCTTGCGGCGCCTCGGGACCACCTCCTCTGGCTTGGACCCTATTTGGACTCCACCTCGGCATCATCCATGGCCCGAGGAGAGGCGGCGGAAGTGAAGTGCTATTCACATCCGGCGAACCCGAGGAGCCTTCGTTGAGCGTCGAGCCCGGCCTTGGGTGGACTGCATGATTATATTCGGCGTCAGAATGTACTGTGCAATGAAGGAGCGCCATGAGTTATTCTGGTATCCGGATACTTATTATTTTGCTAGGGGCTTGGCCCTGGATGGCCATTCCTCCTCGCCGTTGTCGGCGTTGGTGGAGTAGTTCGGAGGAAGGGTCCTTTCCTTCTTGGACCCTCCGACCCCCCGGTTAGGCGGCCTTCCTTTGTTCCTCCCATTTGGAGGAGAGGCCTCTCTTTCCTCCTCCTCGTTTTCCACGAGAGGAATTCGCCTCAGTCATCGGACGATGAGTGCGACACCACTGGCGTCGGGAACTCCTTGAGTTCCGTGGCCTTCTTCTTGGCCTTCTTCTCGGCACCACGTAAGGTGCGGAACGATAACTTTCCGTCAAGCGGGCGTCCGCTGGAGTCTTCTAGCAAGGGCAGACGGTCAATCTGCCGGGCGTCTTCTACCAATCTGTCGAAAGTAAGGGAGTTTAGATCCGCATAGAGTCAAACTATGAAAAACAAGTGTCCGTAAAGGCAAAATAGCTTACAGCGTTGAAAAGCTTGATGCTGCGCCTGGATCCGCGATCCTCGGTAGCGGATCACGGGAACCTCGGCGCCCTTGAACAGCACCTTCCGGCATCTTCATACGTAGTGTCGAAGAGCTGCTCGAGAACTGGTGCTATGCGGATCAAGCTCCCTGGCTGAAAGGCCTTGTTGTACAGGGAGGATCGGCGGATGGGCATGACACAGACTACGTTGGCGAGCTTGAGCTTCTTGTTCACTGGGTTTTTGGGCCAGGTTTGGAGTCGGTCGGCTCTTCGAATTACCCACAGACAGGCCCGTCTCTTTCCGAGGTGAGCCGTGTAGGGAAGCAGATCAGAATTGAGGGCCGCTGCCCATTTAAAGTCCTGTGTACTCGGTGATGTAGAACCACCCGATTCCACCTTTATGGTCTCCACGAAGAGCCCTCGAGCCATAGGGCGTTGGCTATCTTGCCCACCATGGCACCTCCGCACTCCGGCAGCGGCCGCCACTACCTTGACTTGACATTGAAGGTCTTCAGCCATAAGCGAAGTGGGGCTGGATCTGGAGGAAGGCCTCGCACCTGACGATGAACACCGAGATGTTGAGGATGAAGTTCAAGTCAGATCGTGGAAATCCAGGCCGTAGTAGAACATGAGCCCCAGGACAAATGGGTGAAGTGGAAAACCTAGTCCAGCGGAGGAAGTGGGTGAGAACACCACCCTCTCATGGGGCTGGGGGTGGGATGAGCTGCCCCTTGTCGGGGGCAGGTCTTGTGATGTCATTGGACAAGTATCCGGCCTTCCTCAGCTTTTGATGTGCCCCTCCATGATGGAGAGGCCATCCACTGCCTCCCTCTTGGACATGGCTGGAGAAGGTTGAGGCGGGAAGTCTTGGACTTAGGCTGGAGCTCGAGTCTTGTGAAATGGATGAGCAAGGAGGAAGAGGCGTAGATGGAAAAGGTGGATTCTTATCCCTTATATGGGTGGGACGACTCGTGCCCCACCAGCCGGTAAAACTTCGCTTATCTCCCAAGCGCCGTAATCAATGGCGCGGTTGGAGTTCTACGCCGTATTGATGAGAATCATGGAATAAGGGACACGATCTCTGCCGCGACAAGGCGTGCCAAAAACCGCCTCGCTAAGCCTTTGAGGTGGGACGATAAAATGATTGAATAAAGGCTTGGTCGTGGTGTGATGTCACGTTGCGGAATACTTCAACAAATTGGATTGGTGTAAATATTATTCTCTCTACGTGGTATGTGGAACTTATTTTGCGAGCGGACACTATCCTTGTGTTCAAAATCTTCTATGAAGTATTCGGAGGAACCCGCCTTGCAATGCGAAGACAATCTGCGCGCGGACTACGTCGTCATTGAAGCCTGGTTCGAGGTGCTCTTGTAAGTCTGGATTAGGGGTGTCGGATGGCGGACTATAACCTTAGGCGGACTCTGGACTATGAAGATACAAGATTGAAGACTTCGTCCGTGTCCGGATGGGACTTTCCTTGGCGTGGAAGGCAAGCTTGGCGATCTGGATATGTAGATCTCCTCCCATTGTAACCGACTCTGTGTAACCTAGCCCTCTTGGTGTCTATATAAATCGGAGGGTTTTTAGTCCGTGGGGCGAACAACAATCATACCACAGGCTACCTTCTAGGGTTTAGCCTCTCTAATCTCGTGGTAGATCTACTCTTGTACTACCCATATCGTCAATATTAATCAAGCGGGGTAGGGTTTTACCTCCATCGAGAGGGCGAACCTGGTAAAACTGTCGTGTCCCTTGTCTCCATTACCATCCGCCTAGGCGCAGATTCGGGACCCCTACCGAGATCTGCGGTTTTGACACCGACCGTGCCAATGAGCGCGATTGAGTTACTGCCGTATTGATGAGAATCCGGAATAAGGGGAACGATCTCTCTGCTTGACAAGGCGTGCCAAGAAACCGCCTCGCTAAGCGCTGAGGTGGGACGGTAAAAGCGATTCGAATAAAGGCTTGGCGTGGTGTGATATCACGTTGCGGAATCGTCGGCAGAGTTGAATTGTGTAAATATTATTCTCTCTCGGTGGTATGTGGAACTTATTTTGCGAGCCGGACACTATCCTTGTGTTCAAAATCTTGTATGAAATATTCGGAGGAGGAACCAGCCTTTGCAATGCGAAGACAATCTGCTTGGACTAAATCGTCATTGAAGCCTGGTTGAGGGGCTCTTTGTAGGAACCTGGATTAGAAGTGTCCGGATGGCGGGACTATAACCTTTGGCGGACTCTGGACTATGAAGATACAAAATTGAAGACTTCGTCCTGTGTCCGGATGGGACTTTCCTTGGCGTGGAAGGCAAGCTTGGCGATCACGGATATGTAGATCTCCTCCCATTGTAACCGACTACATGTAGCCCTATCCTCTCCGGTGTCTATAAAGCTGGAGGGTTTTAGTCCATAGAGGCAGAACAACAATCATAGCATAGGCTAGCTTCTAGGGTTTAGCCTCTAGATCTCGTGGTAGATCTACTCTTGTACTACCCATATCATCAATATTAATCAAGCGGGGGGTAGGGTTTACCTCCATCGAGAGGCCCGAACACAGGTAAACTGTCGTGTCCCTTGTCTCCTGTTACCATCGCCTAGGCGCACAATTAGGGACCCCTACCGAGATCCGCTGGTTTGACACCGACAATCATCTTGGTTGCATTGCCCTTACTAGACTTCTTCCTGCATGTAAAGGAAATGCAATCCACGATAGAAGACTAGCCATAAAAAAAAAGCGGAAGAAACACCGATAGAATAACAATAAAGAAAACAAATGCAGTCCACTTCAACAAACCTTTGGAACAACATCCACCTCTCATACAGTCACCACAAACATCTTCATACGACATCATCACGTGCGCGCTTGGGTAGACTCTTAGATGAACGGAGTCTTTCGTCTACCACTATGAACATCCCTCACAAAATCAGCAAGCACAAAGTCATCATCATCGAGTTGGGACCTCCGGTGACATGTATCGCTTCGAGGATC